>BQNB010093234.1:0-26417 GCA_026074375.1 Tanacetum coccineum | reverse complement strand
GATCTCTTTAGAGCTCATAGAGGTTAATTGTAGCTTTTTGCTCCCACTAGCTCAATAAATGTTATATAATTGTTAAATAAATAAAGTTACTTTGGTTTGGCTCACATACCAATGTGACAGTCATTTAAAGGGTGGAGGTAATAATAAAAATAATAAATCCGAGACTGATAAAAGTTTACTGGATCATGGTCGGCTCGCATACCGATGTGACAGTTTTCAAAAAGGTCGAGGATCCCTGGTCGAAATAAGACTCCTGGACCATGGTCGGCTCGCATACCGATGTGGTAGTTGTTTAAAGGACCAGGGGGGATAATAATGTAGCAATAATAATAATAATAATAAAGCTAAATTTTGACTTCAGGGTTATTTAAATAAAGCCTCCATCTCTGGACTTGTAGTTGAGTTGTTTCGGACGAAATAAAAAGGATAACCCCTAAATCATGTGAAATTAGAACCTTAATGTGGACCTTATTCTCACCATATCATCTCTTTAGAAAAGGATTTCAAACTAATTATGGTCTCAACCGGGTTTACATTATATGAATAAGGACATAATTTATTTGTCACCAATAATAAGAATAAAACCTTTAGAAGATTTAGGAATAAGGGAGCGGAAAGTAGCTATGCGTACATAATTTGCGTTTATGAGTAGTGTTAGCATCTTAACTTGTAGTTAACAATGATTTTGTTTTTAAGCTTGGTTTGGGGCGGGTGAAAAATCGAGGACGATGAATTTATCTTTTGGACTCTATTTTAAAGTGTTTCTTGTTCCGTGTCCTTTAAAGTTATGATATAAAAAAATTAATGATAATAATAAATGTATGCATATATATAAAAATGGTAAAACGGGGCATTTTAAACTAGTGATTTCGTAATCCCTTTAGATGAACACTTAGCTACTTTTCGAGGTAATTAGTCTAAGGCGGTTGAAATTTTTAGTTTTCTATGTGTATTTATGACATTGCGTAAGGACACGACAATAGCTTAGTATGGGGGATTTTTGATATGTGTTTAATCACATATCATTTTTCCTTATTAAAACGAGCTTAAATGATCAAAAATACATGAAAAATACATTGTATATTGTGTGTTTTGTTAATTGTATTGTGCATGTAACAGATATTCATAAAAGATGACAAACGAAAAAAAATCGAGCATGGTATTGGAAGAGCGTGAGAAAGCGAAACCGAAGGCGTATTCATCTTTAATGGGCCA
The DNA here is from genome assembly GCA_026074375.1 of Tanacetum coccineum. Classification (NCBI taxonomy): domain Eukaryota; kingdom Viridiplantae; phylum Streptophyta; class Magnoliopsida; order Asterales; family Asteraceae; genus Tanacetum; species Tanacetum coccineum. Next base: position 25,202 of record BQNB010093234.1, on the reverse strand, counting down.
ACCCGTGCCCGTTTTGTGGGCCGGGTCAGCCCATTAATACTTGAATTAAACCAAGACTTAAACTTATAACACCAAGTCCAAAATACCAAATCCAATCCAAATCCATTATTAAATTAAGTCCAAGCCCAAGTAAAATAGGAAAAGCCTAATCCCTGTCCAAGTCAACCATATTTACATCGGGTCAAAATCACTGTGGATCGTCTTTCCTACCATTTTTTACACACTACAACAATTAACCAGGCTAAAACCTTCACTCCCCACATGTTTATGAGCTTCTAGAAGGCCAAAGCCTGACACGTCTGACATAACTTAAGCCACGTTGGCAATCCTGAGGGCTGTGATTGGAGCAAATACGTGTAAGAGAATCCAAGGGCTAAGAAGAAGGATTGGATGATTGGATTTGATCTAAAGGCTGTGATTAGAAGTTATAGACGCTCCTCCAAGCTCTAGAAAGCTCTTCTCTTCACTATAATAGAGAGGCAGTTTCACACAGAGGGAGTAGTTTTTTTTAGATAGCTTTTTAGTGTAATTTTTAGCTTATTGTAGTTTTCTTATTGTAATTTCATTTTAAACAACTTGTAATCCTTTTGTTATTAATAAAGTTCAGTTTATCTTATTTTATGTTGAATTCATGTTTTTTAAGTTTTATGCAAATTTGTTTAAAATGTGTTTAGATACTACCTAATAAGCTCAATAAGCTCACTTTACCTTATAAGCTATCACTTATTCAGTTAAGCTTGTTTAAAGTTTAACTGAATAAGCTAATCATTCAAATCATCTAAAAGGTCATAATAAACTTAATAAGGATGATAAGCCATAAATGGATAGGCTTATGGGATTCTACCAGCTTATACAAATAAGCTGGAGCTTGTAGATAAGCTCTAAAGAGCATTTTAAGTCCTTGTTTTGAGCAAAGGATAAGGTACTTTCTCTTTTACTATTTTTAAGCTTAATTTCTTATTAGACTGCTTATTTGTGCTTATTCTCTGCTTATTATTGCTTATTCAGTCTTATTATTGCTTAATATGTTCAGCTTCTAGTTTAGATTAGCTTATTTTATAATAATAAGAATTTGTCATTTTAAATAGTTAACATAGCTAATTAGTTTAGCTTATTAATAAGTGCTTATTTTTCTAAAGTATTTGCTTATTTGTCATTAATATTGTTAGTTCTTCATCTATTTCTACAAATCAAGGCTTATTTAGATATGTTTTTTACCTAAAATTGGTTTTACATGTTTTAAAGGGGTGTTTGGGATAAGAAAAATTAGTATGATAAAAGTAGTGCAGGGTATCTTTAGTTAACAAATGGATTTCCATAAGCTTTAATTTAGTCTAAATAATAGTTTTAATAAGATTAGAATAGGTTTTGTTAAGATTTCTAGTTTATCTTATCAAATTCTCAAGTCTGCAAGTTTTTTTAAGTATTTTAAACTACTTATTTGTCAATTTTCTAAAAAGTATTTAAGGTGTGGTTTTTGTGAGCTAAATGAGTTTAATTAGCATCAATGAGTATATGTTTAAGCTCATAGTCTTTGGTAGAAGCCCTTTTAGCCTTTTGATCAAAAATAGTCAATAAGGGAATTTGTGTTAGTTTGTTTTAAAAAGCCTTATGTGCAGGTCATTTGGGGTTAGAATTTAGCTTATCTTTGATTAATTTTGATTAATTTTAGCTTCTTGTAGTATGTTTGTTATCTGTTTCTAGTTTTTAGTGAGTCAAACTAGTTATTGAGTCTTAATTTTAAGCTACAAAAGAGTCCTTCATCTCAAAAAGCCAAAAACAAAGTAGTATAGTCTGTCATTTTCACCTGTCTTTTTCTAGCTTATTTCCTTAAATAGGTAGCTTAATTTTAGCTTATTTGTGTTATTAGAGTATAAGCCTAAATCTGTTCTTACCTTTCAGCTTGTTTCAAGTGCTTATTAGTCTTTAATCTTAGCTTAAATTTGGTTAAAATTCCTTTAAAGGTCCTTAAGAGTCTGTTGTCTTATTGTCTTTTAATGCTTTTTTAGCTTATTTTACTTGCTTATTTTTAATCCCTAGTGCTCATTGAGACTGTCTTTAGGTCTGTTTTCAGCTTTTTAGTTTTTGTATTGCTTTTTGAGTCCTAATTAAGCTAGCTACTTTAATTAGATGTCTAGTTTTAATTAAGCCTTTTAACTAGTCAAACTGTCACTTGTGATTGTGTTTTTCTTAGCTTATTAATAAGTTCTGGTTATAAGTCCCTTAATTAAAGTGGCTTATTTTAGCTCATTCTTTAGTTTTTTCAAAAAGAAAATTAAAAAAATGTTTAGCAAAAAGGGACAGTCACAGGACTCGAACCTGTGACCTCCCCCACACAACACACACACACACCTTAACCATTGCGCCCTTGGGTCTTTTTCATTTATACCTTGCATTATCTATTTCTTATACACGTTTTAGTTTTAGCTTATTCAGCTTATTTGATTTTTAGCAGCTTATTGGTAAAAGCTTTTTCACTGGTTTTTCTTTGTAAACCCTTAGAATAGTGTCTAGTATTTTTAGTCATTTTCTCAAATTTTTATAATTAAGTTTAGTATTTCTAATCTAATTTTTAGTATTTTTTAGTTTAAAATTTCAAAAAAAATATTTTTCTGTTATTAAAAATTAGTTTAATACATTTTAAGTTTAGAAATTTGCATTTTGAGTTTTTAGAGTTTTAATTTGTCAATTTTAGTTAATTAGTTAGTTTATTTTAGTTATTAATAAGTTTTTAATTGTTTAAAATGTCGTTAGATTTTTAAGTTGCCTTAATTTCTAGATTAGCGTGCCTTTATGTGCTTTCCCTTTGCGTTTTTAGATTTAGAATCCAAAATCCAAAATATTGAATATTCAAGCACGCGATCACGAACCGAAACAAGATTTTCAATCTTCACACTTCGTTGGGAAAACGACTCGGGAACGATTTGATCTTTATCCTTTCCTAAGGGTAATTTTCTAATCAATACTTTCCAGAAATATATTTTATTAGTAATTAGCTTATTACTCTTTCACAAGAGTGATTTGCCCTAGTTTCTTATATTATATATATACTATAATTGACACGAATCAAATTTTTGGCGCCGCTGCCGGGGAGGTGTGAAACATTTATCGAGTTGAAGTTTGAAGATTAGTGCATTGAAGACCCTTCCCCGTGAAGTTATCGTTTTTGTGAATATATATTTTACATTTATTTATTATTTTTCATTTTCTTTTATATAAAACTATAGAAATACAAAAAGTATTTTATTTTTCTCAATTTATTTTTATAAATTTATTAAAACACCAATAATACTTTTCCTAAAGTATTGAAAGTACCAAAAAATTAAAAAAAACCAAAAAATAAATAAATAAATCGTGTTGTCAATTGTTAAATCGGCTCACCTTTAGATTAACAAAGTATAAGAGAGGTATAAAGAGGGTTGATCCTACGAACTTCGACCCGAAAGGAGAAGGTTTTTAAAACGCTTCGCGCTTACCCGCTCCTTCGCTGCTTTGTGCGTTTTCTAGAGAGCTACCGTGAACTTTTGACTATCGGTTTACAAAAATATTTTTTTCTTATATTTCTATTATTTTAGTGCATGCGTACTCGCTCTTCATCGAATTTAATTGTTGAATCTTCCATGATTCCAAAGCGACGTAATCGCAGACGTTCCAAGCAAATAGTCAAACCCAAGCTTCGTACTATTGTAGAGACTCTCGTTGCTACTATGTCGGAATTTCTCCAAGCACCCACCAAGGGTTACGGAGATGCTATTGTTATTCCCGCTATACTTGGCAAAAAATTCGAGTTAAAAGTCGGGTTACTTACGTTAGTAACTTCGAGTCAGTTTCATGGTTTTGAGAGGACGATCCCCATTCTTATATTCGTTGGTTTAACAAGATCACTTCTACTCTTAAGTACAAAAATGTTCCACACGATGCTATCAAGTTGATGCTTTTCCCATTTTCTCTTGAGGGGGCCGCCAGGATTTGGCTTGAAAAAGAACCCCCTCGTTCTATCCATACATGGGAAGATCTCGTTTCTAAGTTTGTGAATTATTTCTTTCCTCCTTCAAAGACTACGAATCTCAAGAATGATATCACGGATTTTCAGCAGCGGTTTGATGAAACGTTTAGTGAGGCATGGGACCGATTTAAAGATCTCCTTCGTAAATGCCCACATCACGGTTTTTTGAAATTACATCAAATAGACACGTTTTACAATGTGTTGACACAATCCGATCAAGATTAGCTAAATACAGCCGCCAGTGGTAATCTTTTGAACCGTACTCCTCGAGATGCTTTGACGATCATTGAGAATAAGTCAAAAGTACATATTTCACGACACAAACCGATGGTTTCAAAAGTGAGTACTACTACTTCTTCTCCATCTCTTTCTTCGGATGTTACCGCTCTCACCGAGATCGTTAAGGAATTAGTACTTATGAACAAGGCTACTCAACAAGCTACCGTGAAAGCCATAGAAGAGACTTGTGTGATTTGTGGTGGACCACATCCCTACTATGAGTGTCTTGCCACCGGTGGTAACACTTTTGATGCTTGTGCAGCCGTAGGGACCTACAATCAAGGAGGTAATGGATACCATCCTCAAGGAGACCCGAATTATCGTACTAGCAACCAAATGGGACCACCCGGTTTTCCTCCTCCGAATGTGTAGAATAGTTAAAACTACAATCAAAATCAAGGAAATTATCAAGCTCCGAATAATCAAGGATTCAATCAACAAAGAGGGAAGAACTTCAATCAAGGAAACAATAATTATCAAGCTCTGAATTATCAAGCCCCGAATAATCAAGCTCAAGTTGGACCTTTAAATGAGTTATCAAACTACATGAAAAGTAATGAAGCTACTTTGAGAGCCATGCAAACTCAAATGAGTAATATGAAGTCGGAATTACGGAATGAATTCAAATCTTCTTTTACAAATCAATTTTCCTCTATTGAGACAAAAACCAATAAGCTAGAAAATCAAAACAATCAGATAATGAACATGTTAACTAATCTTACGATACAGAGGCAAAGTCCCTCGGGTTCGAGATCACTTCCTAGTGATGTTGTAGCTAACCCGAGAGGTGACGTGAAAGCTATTACCACCCGAAGTGGTATTGCTTATGAGGGACCCTCGATTCTACCTACTTCTTCTTCTCTCCTGAAGGAAGTGGAACGAGAACTGGAGGTGACAAGGGACAAGGTGCAAACTACAAGTTCAGAAAGTACCGCACACGTCCATCCTCCAGTTGTCCGAGTTCCTATTCCAGAGCCCAATGTTGCTCCAAAGCCTAATCCTAAACCTTTGATACCTTATCCTTCAAGGCTTAACGACCAAAAGCTCCGTGAAAAAGCTAATTATCAAATGTTGAAGTTCCTTTAAATCTTTCAAAGATTACACTTCGATATTAACTTCGAGGATTCTCTTCTTCACATGCCGAAGTTTGCTTCTACTTTCAAGAGTCTTCTAAGTAATAAGGAAAAATTGTTCGAATTAGAAACTACTCCATGAAATGAGAATTGTTCGGCGGTGCTTCTTAAAAAGTTGCCCAAAAAACTTAGAGACCCCGGCAAGTTTCTAATCCCTTGTGAATTTTTAGAGCTAGATGAGTGCTTAGCCTTGTCCGATCTTGGCGCTAGTATCAACCTAATGCCTCTTTCCGTATGGAAGAAGTTATCACTCCCGGAACTTACCCCTACTAGTATGACTCTCGAACTTGCTAATCGATCGGTCACTTATCCGGTTGGTGTAGTCGAAGATGTCTTCGTTAAAGTAGGAAAGTTTCAATTTCCGGCCGACTTTGTTGTAGTTGATTACGATGTCGATCCTCGGGTTCCTCTCGTCCTTAGGAGACCTTTCTTGAGGATGGCGCGAGCATTAATCGATGTATACGGTGAAGTGTTAACTCTACGAGTCAATGATGAGGTCATTACGTTTAAAGTCGGGCAGACTTCGAGATACTCCCATAACTATTATGATGAATCGGTTAATCAAATCAATGTCATAGACGTTGCATGTAAGGAGTATGCTCAAGAAGTGCTCGGATTTTCAGATAGTTCGACGAGTGGCAATCCCACTCCTTCGGATCCTATCATTGCTTTTTTTCCCTCGTTTACTCCTTTTGAAGGAGGAGATTTCATTTTGGAAGAGATAGAGACTTTTCTACATGCCCCGGATACGCCTTCTAATTTGGATGATGATTACTAATACGACATAGATGGAGATATTCTTTACCTTGAGAAATTGTTGAATGAAGACCCTTCTCTAAATCTCTCTCCGATGAAGAATGAGGACCTTAAGCAAGTTGATGTTACTATGACGAAGCCTTCGATCGAAGAACCATCGGAACTCGAGCTCAAGGATTTACCTCCTAATCTAGAATATGCATTTTTAGAAGGAACTAATAAATTACCCGTTATAATTTCTAAAGAGTTAAAAGATGAAGAAAAGGCCGCCTTTTTAAAGGTTCTTAAGTCACACAAATGGGTCATCGCATGGAAAATCTCCGACATTAAGGGCATAGACCCCCATTTTTGTACTCACAAGATCTTAATGGAGGATGACTTCAAACCGGAGGTTCAACATCAAAGAAGGGTAAATCCGAAAATTCATGAGGTTATCAAAAAGAAAGTTATCAAACTCCTTGATGCCGAATTAATTTACCCTATCTCCGATAGTCCGTAGGTGAGTCCCGTGCATTGTGTGCCTAAAAGGGTGGAATGACCGTAGTTGAAAATGAAGATAATGAGTTGATACCTACTCGATTAGTTACGGGATGGCATGTATGCATTGACTACCGAAAGTTAAATGATGCCACTCGTAAAGACCATTTCCCTCTCCCGTTCATGGACCAAATGCTCGAAAGACTCGCGGGAAATGAATACTATTGTTTTCTAGATGGTTTCTCGGGATATTTTCATATTCCTATAGACCCGCAAGACCAAGAAAAGACCACCTTCACTTGCCCTTATGGGACGTTTGCCTACCGACGCATGCCTTTCGGTTTATGTAATGCTCCGGGCACGTTCCAAAGGTGCATGATGGCTATTTTCCACGACATGATCGAGGAAATGATGGAGGTATTCATGGACAAATTCTTGGTCTTCGAGGATTCTTTCTCTTCATGCCTCTCCCATTTAGATAAAATGCTCAAACGGTGTGAAGACACTAATCTTGTTCTAAATTGGGAGAAATGCCATTTTATGGTGAAAGAAGGCATTGTTCTAAGACATAAGATTTCAAAGTCCAGGATTGAGGTCGACAGAGCTAAAGTTGATGTTATAGCTAAACTTCCTCATCCGATTTCCGTCAAAGGTGTTCAAAGTTTTTTAGGTCACGCCGGGTTTTATCGTCGATTTATTTAAGATTTTTCTAAAATCGCCTGGCCGATGACTCATCTTCTCGAAAAGGAAACTCCATTCATTTTCTCAAAGGAATGTATTGAAGCGTTTAATACTCTTAAGAAGAAGTTAACCGAAGCTCCGATTTTAGTTTCCCCCGATTGGGACCTACCATTTGAAATTATGTGTGACGCTAGTGATTTTGCGGTAGGTGTGGTCTTGGGGCAACGAAATACCAAATATTTTTAGCCTATACACTATGCAAGTAAGACCATGACAGATGCTCAAGCACATTACACTACTACGGAAAAAGAGTTATTAGCCGTGGTGTATGCTTTCAAGAAATTTCAGCCTTACTTAGTCTTATCAAAGACTATAGTGTATACGGATCACTCGACTCTCAAATATCTTCTTACTAAGCAAGATGCTAAGCCGAGATTGCTCCGATGGGTTCTCTTACTCCAAGAATTCGATGTCGTTATTCGTGATAAAAAAAATGAGCGGAGAATCTCGTGGCTGACCACTTATCGAGATTATAGAATCCTTATCTCAAGAGGGTCTTGAGAATAAGGAATTACAAAACAATTTCCTATCATCAAGACACGTGAGAATGATATCTCGCTTGTAGTGAAGTCGCTATGTGATCCATGGGGCCGATTGCCAAAACTATCATGCGAGGAATTTCGTAGTGAAAGGGATGTCATCCCAACAAAAGAAGAAATTCTTTAAGGACGTTAAGTATTATTTTTGGGACGACCCCTACTTGTTTAGAATTTGTGCTGATCAAGTGATTAGACGATGTGTTCATGGCCAAGAAGCTGTTGACATCCTCATGGCTTTCCATAATGGACCCACCGGGGGAATATACAGAGGTCAGATGCAGAACTACTATGTCGCGCTCGATAGTGTACGGGTGAGAGTTATACCGTGTTATAGTATTCTTTCCGGTTGAATAATTTATACTACCGTGCTTGCATTCCTAGTGTGAGGGAGATGTCATAGTTAGCAGACTTTCCTCTATGCAACCTCTCCGAGAGAGTGTGTCGGAGATAATATCGGCAAAAAGCGATACTATATAGGCTCCCACCTCACACAAGATGAGTGATCATATGCAGTACTCCGATACTGCTCTGCGCCCCTATCTCGCCGTCACGGATGAGCACCGCCCCCGCGCAACACACATATTGAACTAGCAATATGGGCCGCGCCTCCCGTTCTTGTGAGACTACGACCCGCGGCTATCTAACAAGCTCACACTCTTATCGCTGGACCCCATCTGCTCACTCCTCACTTGTGACCTAACATGGGGCGTCTGATACCAGACAACAGCGCTACCAACTAATGATTGCCGTGTCGTCGTAAAATCTTAACAATTCTTTTTGACCGATATGGAAACTCCTCGTGCTAACTATAATTGGTGATCGTTGGTCCCGGTACTCACTGTTGCAATGACCTATTCGCAAAGGTCTTGCTTAAGTATGAAGTTAACTCCACCGTTTTTCTTACAACCGTTATCATCCACAAAACTAGTGGGACATGTGGAGGTTTCAAATCGTGAGTGTGAACATATTCTTGGAAAGGACCGTAGGCCAAATCATGCTTCATGAGTCCGATAAGTTAGTTGTGCTTTATGAGCCTTCCGTACACGCATTCATAAAAACACCCATTCGGGTGTACTCCTTCTAAGCTTGTGTGCGGAAAGGGATTTGTCTTTCTACTCGAGCATGAAACACAAGGCCTATTGGGCTTGAAGCATTTGCCAATTTTGATCTCAAGTCCCAATTGGGTGATCACAGGAAAGTTTCAAAATTGAATGAATTATATGAACTCCAGGGATCAGGCCTACGAAGAAATCTTTAATCAACAAAGAGAAAACAAAGAATATTCATGACTCCAAGATTAAGAACCGCGTTTTCAACGTTGGTGATCAAGTTCTTCTCTTCATTCTTGATTAAAGATTTTTCTCGGGCAAGCTCAAAACCCGTTGGACTGGACCGTTCACCATTACTGAAGTTTTCCCTTATGGTACCGTTGAGTTATCCCAAACTGACGGACCAAACTTCAAGGTGAACGGTCATAGACTCAAACATTATTTTGGAGGGGACATACCACATTTTGGGTGTACCTGGATCTCCAACTTTCACCTATGGGACACACTAATTCGAGGTGTTGGTCGCGTCTAGGCTCGTGATTCGGACACCACCTCTTTAACAAAAACAACAAGCGCTTCTCGGGAGGCAACCCGTGTTTCTATCTTCTTTTTCTATTTTCTAATAAGTGTGATGTGAGGAGGCTCGCCTCTTCCTTTCTCGTGTTTTGTGGTTTGTGTTTTATGTTCAGGATTGCCCCGGGGGATTATGTAGGACTCTTCTTCGTGCTCGTGTTTTGTCCACTATCGTTCAATCGAGTTTCAATCCTTTAGCATGCTTATATATGGGAATTCGATATCCTAGATATTATTGACTAACATTTATCTATTAGCATAATTAATAAACGGCTTTAGATTTACGTAAAGACCCCTTTATATTAGGATTATGCATTGGTTTTAGTATGGGGGTGGCAATCTCACATTGAGGACAATGTTTAGTTCTAGTATGGGGGTATCTATCGATTTGATCTTACTGCATTTGCTTGTATTTGTTAACCCTTTTTTGCCATCAAAATACCAAAAATATCGTGGTGTATTATGCACAAATTAAAAAAATTTCAAAAATAAAATAAGTGTTTTGACACAAATGTTTGACTTTTCCGATGGTGAGAATAAGAATAAATTTTGACTTGATCGAGCATGTTGCGCTCTAGCTTGCCCTCCCTTTATCCCTATTAAATGAGAACTTTTGGCTAGGTCTTTTATACAAGAAAGCTTTAAAACTGCAGAATTCTCAGCTTGAAAAAGCCAAAGGTTTGCAGTTATCCATAATGACTTTAAATATGCAAAGTTTGATTTTATTAGACTAAGCATTCGCGGATCTTTTTATTAAAGATTTTAAATTTGCGAAGAACGAAAAATGATAAAGTTTTATATAAGTTAGATGCTAAGCGTGGAGTAGTTGGATCTCTTTAGAGCTCATAGAGGTTAATTGTGGCTTTTTGCTCCCACCAGATTAATAAACGTATATATAATTGTTGATAAATAAAGTTACTTTGTTCTTTGCGCATTCTTAGTTAGATCTCTTCGTAGAGATTCATTCTGGTGAATTTAAGGTTACACATGAGGTTTTGTCAGTTTGGGGGATATAGGTATGATTCCTGTCGGCTCGTTACGTTTGTATAGGTAGTAAAAGGTTCTCCATGACTTGAAATTTGGCTATAATAATAATAATTATTATGTAATAAACCGAAGCCGAAATAAGACTTCTGGATAATGGTCAGCTCGCATACCGGTGCGACGGTCGTTTAAAGGGTGGAGGTAATAATAATAATAAATCTGAAACTGATAAAAGTTTACTGGATCATGGTCGGCTCGCATACCGATGTGACAGTTTTCAAAAAGGTCGAGGATCTCCTTTCGAAATAAAGACTTTCCTGGACCATGGGTCGGCTCGTCATAACGATGTGGTAGTGTTTATATGACGGGAGGGTGGATAATTAATGTAGCAATAATAATAATAATAATAATATAATAAGCAAATTGCGACTCGGGGTTATTTAAATAAAGTATCCGTCTTCTTTGACTCGTTGTACTTGAGTTTTGTTTCGGGATGAAATAAAAAGGATAAACCCTAAATCATGCAATATTTGATCCTTTATGTGGACTTATTTTCACCATATCGTCTCTTTAGGAAAGATGTTCAAACTAATTATGGTCTAAACCAGGTTTACTTTATATTAATAAAAACATAATTTATTTGTCACCAATAAGAATAAAACCTTTAGAGATTTAGGAATAAGGGAGCGGAAAGTAGCTTTGCGTACACAATTGGCATCTATGAGTAGTGTTAGCATCTTAACTTGTATTTAACAATGATTTCGTTTTTAAGCTTGGTTTGGGGCGGGTGAAAAATCAAGGACGATGAATTTATCCTTTTAGTGTTTCTTGTTTCGTGATCCTTAAAATTATGATTGAAAAAAAATATATGATAATAATATTTGTATATATAAAAATGGTAAAACGGGGCATTTTAAACTAGTGATTTCTTAAACCTCTTAGATGAACACTTAGCTACTTTTCGAGGTAATTAGTCTAGGTGGTTGAAATTTTTAGTTTTCTATGTGTATTTATGACATTGCGTGAGGACACGACAATAGCTTAGTATGGGAGATTTTTGATATGTGTTTAATCACATATCAATTTTCCTTATTAAAACGAGCTTAAATGATCAATAATATATGAAAAATACATTGTATATGTATGTTTTGTTGATTGTATTGTGTAGGTAACGGATATTCATAAAAGGACTAAAACGAAGTCAAAAAGGACAAAATCGAGCACGGGATTAGAAGAGCATGAGGAAACAAAACCGAGAGCATATTCATTTTTGATGGGCCAACCCGTACCCGTTTTAATGGTCGGGTCAGCCCATTAACATTTGAATTATCCTAGCCCTTTTTATAAACCTAAACTATAAATCCTAAAGTCCAAATTGTAAGCCTATAAGTCCAAGTCTAAAACAAATCCATACCATTCTAAATCTGGCCAAGGGCCCTAAGAAGATTTGATAAAGCCCAAGCCAATGGCATGGGTCCAAGTCAAACATACTAACCTACATGGGTTCTGTGTGATGATAATGTGAGCGCACCACTTCTCCCATGTTGATAATCGTTTCCGCAGATGAGGTTGATTGAAATCACTCATGAAGTGACTCTAACTCTCGGTGAGTCTCAAAAATGAGATACCTGCCTCTCCCTCTTGTAATATCTTAGATCGTCGTATGTATACAGTCCTCAGTCCACACATCTCTCACCTAGAGGTGGCCACACTCACACACTTGTCGTGTGACCACGCCAACCTCTCTGAGACCTAGTCCCTCATTATGCCCCGAACGGCACCCCAACAATCTACCGGCACAACTTCTCACTACACATCGTCATATCCCGCACTTCGGGCCCTCTGGACGCTTCACCGTGGAGTATCATCACAGGGCTAAAACAGTTGATTACAAGGGCTTTGCTTACTTATACAACAAGGGCCCAAGATTGAGCTTATGGGATGCTCCTCAAGGCCTAGAACCTTCTCCCGTTCACTATAAATAGAGGCTCAATCTTACAGAGAGGGGATGTAGTTTTTATCTAGTTTTTAGTAGTCGTTTAGCTTAAATTCATAGCTTATTGTAATTTACTTTATTGTATTTTCATTTCAAAAGCATTGTAACCTCTTTTCAATTAATAAAATTCAGTTTCCTTTTATATTGTGTTTAATTCATGTTTTTACTTTTATGCAATTTAACTAAAATGAGTTTGGATTTCACCTAACAAGCAATAAGCTCTTAAATACCTTTATAAGCTAATTCTTATTCAGTTAAGCTCTCTAATAGCTTAACTGAATAAGCTTAATCACCTAAATTACCTTATGCTTAAACTGGATGATAAGCCAAAAATGGATGGGCTTTGGACTTACAGCTTAATTTTACAAGCTGTGGAGCTTGTAGATAAGCTTTTTAGAGCATTAATATGTCCTTGTTTAGAGCAAAGGACTAGGTATGTTTACTCTTTCCATTTTAGCTTAATTTCTTATTCAGCTTATTAGACTGCTTATTTGTGCTTATTCTCTGCTTATTTGAGCTTATTCAGTCTTATTGTTGCTTAATGTGTCTAGTTTATAGTTTAGTTTAGCTTTCTTTATGATTAATAGTAAACTGTCCATTTTAAGTCAAATTAGCTTATTAGTTTTGCTTAATGATAAGTGCTTATTTTTCATATGTTTTTGCTTATTTGTCATCATTAATTTTAGATCTTAATCTGTTTTCACTATTTGAAACTTAATTAGTTATGTTTTAGCTTAAAAATGGTTTTACAAATTTTAAAGGGGTGTTTGGGATAAGAATTTAAACATAGTCAAAGAGTGTGTAACCTGTTTTTGGAATTCAAATAAGTTTTGATAAGCTCAAATTAGGTCTTAATGCTAGTTCTCTTAAGCTAGGAATAAAATTTGTTAGGTTTTGTAGTTTATTTCCAAGTTTGCTAGTTCTAAGTTGTGCTAAATTGCTTATTAGTTGATTTTATAAATTAAATACTTAAGGTGTAGTTTTTTTATTGTGATCATAGCTGGTTTAATATGCATCATTTAGCATCTGTTTTCAGTCATTTACCTTTGAAAAAGCCTAATGAGTAAATTGGACTAAAAATCAGTCAAGTATGCTAGTTCATGGTCTATTTTTTAAAGTCTAAGTTTGCAGATCATTTGTGCTTAGAATCTAGTTAGATTTTGTTTAAATTTGATTGAATTTAGCTCATTAAGGAATGTTTTCAATCTGTTTTTGGTTTATCAGTTTGTTAGATTAGATTTTGAGTCTAAAAGTTAAGCTACAAGTAGTCATTTAATCTTAAAAAATCCAAAAACAGTAGTGCAGATGCCATTTTTCATTTTACGTTTTCTAGCTTATTTGCTTAAAAAGTTTGCTTAATTTTAGCTTATTTGGATTATTAGAGTATAGGTCTTGAGCTGTTTTAAGTTTTCAGCTTAATCTCTATTTGCTTATTAGTTCATAATATAGCTTAAAAGTTGGTCTTAAGTCCTTTAAAAGTGTTTTTTAGAGTTAACTGTCTAAATGTTTCTAGTTGATTTCAGCTTTTTTTGGTTGGTTAATTATGTCATTAGTGCTTATTAGGTCTAGGGTAGGATTTGTTTTAGCTTATTTGCCTTTCGTTAACGTTTTGAGTCTTAGTAGTGCTTATAAAGTCAATAGTTTTAAGCTATAAGCAATAGACAACTCTTCGTCACTTTAACTTTGTGCTTTTTCTAGCTTATTAATAAGTTCTGGAAAAAAATTCTTTTATTAAAGTTTCTTAGTTTAGCTTATTCTTTAGCTTTCTCAAAAAGAAAAATAAAAAAAATGTTTTACCAAAAGGTAGGTCACAGGACTCGAACCTGTGACCTCCCTCTCACAACACACAAGTCTTACCAGTCGCCCTTGGGTCTTTTTCATTATCTTTGTTTTTTTAACCACGGTTTCCGACACATTGGTCGAATAATCCACGGGGTTTGAACCCACCGCCACACAAACTCAAACCAGGTAAAGCCCCCCCTTTTCAGGAGGTTGGCTTATACTTAGTTTAGTTTAGTTTTTCATTATCCCTTTACACCATTTATTACTTATACTTAGTTTAGTTTTAGCTTATTCAGCTTATTTGATTTTTAGAAGCTTATTGGTAAAAGCTTTTTCACTCGTTTTTTTTACAAACCCTTAGAATAGTGTCTAGTATTTTTATAAATTTTCTCAAATTTTTATAATTAAGTTTAGTATTTTTAGTTTAATTTTTTGTATTATTTAGTTTTAAAAATAGTTTTAAATAGTTTAAAAATTCAAAAAAAATAATTTCTGTTATTTAAAAATTAGTTTAAGCATTTAGGTTTAAAAATTAATTGGTTAGTTAGTTTTAGTTATTAATTAGCTTTTAATTGCTTTTAAATGTCGTTAGATTTTTAAGTTACCTTTATTTCTAGTTTAGCGTGCCTTTATGTGCTTTCCCTTTGCGTAATTAGATTTAGAATGCAAAATCTAAAATATCGATTATTCAAGCACGCGATCACGAACCGAAACAAGATTTTCAATTTACGCTTCGTTGGGAAAACGACTCGGGAACGATTTGAACTTTATCTTTTTCCTAAGGCGTTAATTATTACATCTCATACTTTTCCGAAAATATAATTTATTAGCAATTGCTTATTACTCTTTCACAAGAGTGGTTTGTCCTAGTTGCTTTTACCTTATATATATAATACACACGTATCACCCGTTTACGTTGAATGATAATTTTTAGCTTACACGATTAACTTAACGATTAAAATTAAAAGCAAACTCGTACAAGACTAAACATAAATAGTGAAATATATGACGTCGTATAATGACCTAAAACACGGATTGTTACAGTCTTCCCCCGTTAAATGAGCCTTGCTCAAGGCTAAGACGCAGGGCACTTGACGGACGGTGCGGTCTTTGTGAAGAGATGCATATACTTCTTCCGGAATTGGTCTTTACGTTCCCATGTAAACTCATGACCTTCTAGAGTTCCATCGAACCTTGATGATTGGAATGCGGCTTTGTTTCAATAGTTTAACTTCATGATCCATGATTTCTACTGGTTCTTCGACAAAATGAAGCTTGTCATCAATATGGTCCATTCCAATGGAATCGGCTAACTGTTGTCGGGCCATAGCAACTCTCTTCAATTGGATACATGAAACGATTATGTGAACCCTGCTCGCTATTGCGGAAGATTCAAGCTTGTAAGAAACGGATCCAAACCTTTTCCAACACTTTGATAAGGTCCAACATATCTGGGGTGTAGCTTATTCCCCCGTTGCCAAAACAGCTACTACTCATTCTCCAAGGCGAAACCTTGTGAGATAACTCTTATCTCCAAACTTTAAATTCCATCGGCTTTACACTTTAAATGGAGTAACTCTTTTGATCGATCCACGAGGTCGGCACTTAAACTCTTTGCATGATTCTGAATTGATTTTATCAGTTTCTCTTGAACTTTTCTGTGGACCAGTGAGTTGAAATTCTCCATTCTCAGCCAACAACAGGTGAGTGACACTTTCGACGTTTAAAGTGTTAAGGGTGCAGCCTTATATGATAGCGTTGATACTATTGTTATATGAAAACTCAACTAAATGGCAAATGTTTAACCAACCCTTCTCCAAAATTCGATCCACAGCACATAGCATATCCTCGAGAGTTTGAATAGTCCTCTCCCTTTTTCTGTCAGTTTGTGGATGGTATGCAGTAATCATATCCAAATTCGTACCCAATGCCTTCTAGAAAGTGACTCCAGAAATTTGACACAAACCTAGGGTCCCGCGATCACAATGGATTGAGACAGGTATTCCATGCCTTGACTACCTCTTTCAGGTACATTCTTGCCAATTTTTCCATGGAATCAATTTCCCTCATTGGTACGAAGATTAACAGAATTTAGTTAAGTTGTCTCAACAAATTTTCCAAAATGGTGTCTTACCTTGTGACGACATAGGGAAGCTTCGTGATAAAATCCATTGTGTCAATTATCCCACTGCATTGAGTATCTGCCGCGTGGTTGCACAAATTACCCGTATGGTTTTGTGTTCAGCATTGGACCTTTAGCACTGTCAAACATTTGCTAACTAGGTGGCGATGTCGGCCTTCATACTAGGCCACAAATATAGCTTTTTCACGTCCTGATACATCTTGTCAAAACTCGGATGGATAGAGTAATTTGACTTGTGGGACTCGTGCATGATTACAGTCCTCAAATCGCCATAATAGGGTAACCAACTCTTGCTATTTAAGCATAGAGTTCCATCCGCGCGGGGTTCCAACTTCTCCTTTTCTCCTTTGGTATATCCTTCCTGATCATACCTCCTACGTCTTCATTCCTGATGTGCTCTGGTTTTTGTGCCTCTATTTGAGCTTCCAGAATTTGTTTGGGGAGATTGTAACAACTGGCAATTTTTGAAATTTTAAATGACTATTTGACCCTTTGACTTTTCGAGTCCGACTTGACTTTTTGACTTTGATCTTATATTGTCACATTAACCGATTCACCGCGTCATCAGTAGTTTTCGGAACATATTTAAATAATAAATCATATTTATTATTACATATCTCTCATGTGCACTTTATTATTTTTACTTATTGGACTTGAAAACGAGAATATATATGTTATTTCTAAGTTGACTTATCAAATACGTGACCCTTGTGCTAAGTAGTCAGTGTCTGCGACTCAGGACATCTATGTATAGAAGCAGTGATTTGATGTGTGTGTAATTGTGAATGCATAGAATCCATGACATTGTCTTACGCGCTCATTGCCTCATGAGACCTAGTATAGAATCAATGCAGAAATGACTCGTAAATGAATCGCAACGCACTCGCCAAAAATTTTTTGAAACTTGAAGAACTAATCGCGTGAGAAGACAAGAGACTACTCATGAATTGAATTTATGTAGTAGCTTACTGCGTGTCACAATTGTGATGGCTTAGTGAGTAAAGAACGATTGATTGTAATGTTATAAAGTATGCGCGCTATCATCTGTTCGCACATTGTGGACATAAACCGTTTTGTTGGTATAAGACTTGCGCAACATTTGAGACAGCATAGCGTCTTCTGAGACTGTTGTTACTGTGTTTGTACAAGAACTTACTATACCACCATGTGCATCTCTATGCACTGCTCTAGTCAGCAATGCATGTGTGTTTAGATGAGTGTCGTATAAGTAGACTCATATTGAGGAATATGATATTCGAGTCGCAAGTGTAGACTGCGGTCGTGTAAGGGATAAATTAATCTTATTGGAAGTATCACTCAAGTTGGGTTGCTTGCATACGTGAGACTGTGTTGGTTGTATAGTTCATTACGTGTATCTAGCGGTTTCTAGTGCACGAGTTCAGATGAGTCCCACCATTATTGTGCTAACGAAAGTGTTCGGCGCTTCTGCAGCGCTACGCATCTCGTGCGATATGCATCTTACAACCCTGATACGCCTATTGACGCAAAGTAGATATCGTACTCAGTTGCTACACATTGTTTGCGTTAAAAACTTTCAAGTTATATATATCAACTCGCGCTCGTAGCTGGACGCTCTTAACGTGCATATCGTTTAAACATTATTACTAGCAACAGCTACGCCGCACTCCATACGGTGCGTGTACTAAATTTTCCTGTCTCTCTGGATCGCCGCCTCGGACAACTAGTTTACATCACGAGACCGCATAGCGCTGTGTCGCGCGACAGAACACTACTCCTGCATGTGTCGCCCTACTGGTACACATCACACGGCCGACTCCATCCCCCACTGTGCCTCTACTTCCTAACCAGTCCATGACCGCCTGGCCCGAAACACTGTGTCAGTCCTGCCAGTCGACCAGTCTCAAGTAACGCTCGATTCCACCATGCCCAACACTGTACATGTCTATCACACCATTCGTCCTCGACATCTATGATCCAGCCGCACAACAAGATTACCAATAGACCTATTATCAGCCATGTCGATTGGCTATGGTCTCTATACATCCACTTGCGCAGCCCTCATCAGCGCTCACCCCGCCGCATCCAACCACTCAGGCCGTTATACTATCTCCATCCTATCAACACATCGTCGGTCCATTTTTATGCGCTCCCTTGATTCGACTCAGTCTGCCTCTATCGGACGCTAGACTAGCTGCCCACACCGTACACAGACGCTTAGCACCGGTCGCTTTCATGAGGTGTCCAGCGTTTGGATGATGTGCTTTTATAGCTATCACAAGGAAAGTGGCGATTAGGATCTCGCTGTGGCATGCACTATATAGGGTGTGTTTGGTTTTTCTTAACAGTAGGGTGCGTTGGGTTGTTATTGACAGCCTAAGGGTGCGTTAGGTTTCTCGTCGGCACCACAAGGGTGCGTTTGGTTTTGATAAAACCACCATAGGGTGTGTTTGGGTGAGCAGGAAACACCATAGGGTGTGTTTGGGTGAGCAGGCAACACCGTAAGGGTGCGTTTGGGGTGAGCAGTTACACCATAAGGGTACATTTGGGTGAGCAGTTACACCATAAGGGTGCGTTTGGGTGAGCAGTTACACCATAAGGGTGTGTTTGGTTTAGTAGAAACGACCATAGGGTGCGTTTGGTTTAGCAGAAACGACCAAAGGGTGCGTTTGGTTTAGCAGTTACACCATAAGGGGTGTGTTTGGTTCGTTGTTTTACAACAAGGGTGCGTTTGGTTTATATAAATCGATTAATAAATATATCGTAAGATTTTATAAATATAAAACCGGATCTAATGGTGGTTTAATGGTAAATGGAGGGAAAAAGGAAAAGTTTATTACAAGGCATCATCTTCTAATGATGATTAGAAGGGGTATTTATAGGAGAAGGAAGGAAGCTTCCCTTCCTTTATTTTTTTGATGTTTCACATCTAGTCCCTATTCTTTGGTAATTATGCTATTTCTTACTTTTGGCATAATATACCTTATTACAAACTACTTTATTCTAAACAAAATAAAGACTAGTGACTAAATATAACTAAACCACATAATCAACACTTTTTATAAACCTAACAATCTCCCCCTAGGCGTTTTCTTCAGGGTCCAAGTGGTCTTCCATTCACATACATCTCCCATCTTCTCATCTGATTTTGATACTTCAATCTCTTCTTCAAACAATTTCAGATACTCAACTTCTTCATTGGTGAGATCTCTTTGAATATATCCATACTTAACATCATTATTGTAACTCCTTAATCCTTTTAATACTCCGTTTAGCGTTGCATCACAAAACTTATGAATCTCTGAATGTCTCATCACTCTTTTCTCTTTCTTGCTATTCTTGTATATGATTCCATGTACGGGCTTGATACCTAGTTTTATATACCCAAAATATATATAAAATAAAATACTTCAAAGAGCAATTAAGAAAATTCCCTAAGGAAAATTCACTCTCAAAAATATATATAATATAATATATAATACGTATATTAAACCGGGTAAGAATGATCACCCGGGTCGTTTCCCCAACGACTAGTGAAATTGAAACCTCGTTTAAGCTTGGATTCTGATTTGAATGAAGCAAAGATATTTTTGATAATCTATATCTACTAAATAAAATGCAACAATTAAAATTGAACAATTAAAGGCAATTAAACAATTAAACAAATACGGGAAACAAATATAACGCGACAAATAAGCAAGTACACTAAAATTAACTCCTAAAAATGTAAACTAAATTTCTAAACCTAAAATAGAACAAAAGAAAATTTTAGGAAAAAGAAAAACATTTTTTTTGATTATTTTTGAATTTATTATGAATTAAAAACTAATTTAATCTAATTAAATCTTTAAAAAAATAGTAAATTAAGTACTAAAAATTTGGAAAAATGATTTTTAAACTTAGAAAAATCTAAAATAACATAAAAACTCAGAAGACTATTTTTAACTATTTTTAAGATTAAAAATCTATTTTTAAAAATTAAAAATTAAAGCTTAAAAATGAAAATTAAAATCTAAAAGTGGTGAAAATGATTTAACTGAATGTAAACCTAAAGCTATTTTTTATAAAACTAAAAACTATTTTTTTGAATTTTTATAAAAAAAATTTCTATTTTTTTATGTATTTTTGAAATTAAGAACTTAAGAAAAATGATTAAAATTAAAATACTTAATGGAAAAATACGAAAAATTCAGGATAAATCATAAATCCTAACAGCTATAAGAGAAAAATAAGAAAAGTCCAAAAAGCTAAACGGATAAGCCCCTAGATAAGCTTAAACAGCTCGAAGTGCTTATAAGCTTAAGGGCCAAACAAAGGGTAAATATGAAATGTGTACAATAGCTCACGGATGAGCTTAGCTCACGGATGAGCTATTGTAGCACACTTGGTTAACACGTTGGGTCTTTGAGCTTGAGGTCTAGGGTTCGAGGCAGGCAAACCCCCACTTTTTGCATCTTTTTATTTTTTTTTCTTTTTACGAAAAACTAAATATTGGAACTTATAGAGGATACAAAAATAAGAAATTTTAATAAAAGGAACATAAGCTAAAACTAACTAATAAGTTCTTAAACAGCTTATCAAAAAGCTGTGACAGAAAGTTGGTGTTTGGGCTTATTTTTACTTAAACAGTTATATTAAGCTCAAATTAAGTTCAATTTTAAAAAGGAAAGGTGTTCTAGATAGCTTAAGATGTCTAATTTCTAGAAATGAAAAGCTAAAGGCCCTAGAAACACTGAATGATGATGAAAATCTAGATTGAAAGTCTAAACTATACCTACTAATTTTGGCTTTTGGAATTTTTGTGTGAACTTTAAGGCTAAATGTACTTAAGCAAATTAGTTTAGAAATGAAAACTAAGGCTTAATCTAGTCTAAACTATAACTAAACTATAAGCTATGTGAGTTTTAGATCATAAAACCTAGAAATACTTACCTAAAAATGAACCAAAAGTTCAGCAGTAGTAACTGTGGTTACTACTGCTGATGTGGTATGCAATTTGCTCAAATGGAACTTGCAGGTAACCAAGATGGTTAACCCTGCACTAAACACACTCAATAAGAGTGTTAGAACACAAAGCAAGCAAAATCCAAGCCTTGAGAGGCTTGGATTAAAATTTAACAAGCCAAAGAAAGCAAATAGGCTCCCCTCGTGCACAGACTTACTTAATAAGCTCTAAACTGATATCAAGCCTAAACTAAACCTCAAAACTTGTTCGAATCCTTATCAAATATGATATTAAAGCTTACTTAAACAAATTGCACAAATTCTTTTGACTTTTAAAGGTCAAACAGGCTTAAACCAAACACCCCTTAAGTCTTTGACAGAATTCTTAAAACTTGAGCAATTCAAATCCAGCTAATAAAATCTTGATACCAGATATCAAGAAGCTTATAATCATCCTATTGAGCTTATTTAAATATTCAAATAAGCCAGAATCACAAAACTAAGGACAATGTATTGAAATTAAGCTAATGACAGATTACAAAGAGCAAATTTCAAAGAAATTAAGATCTAATGCATAGACTTTAAAAACATATTAGAAATGCAAGCAATAAGCACAATCAAACATGGATTAGCTCAAATAAGCATTAAACTAGCAAGTAGAACAATTAATGAGCAGCTAGACAACTATTAAGCTAGAAAATGAAGAGTAACTAGGAATTTAAAGAAGAAACTTACACTAGCTTCAGCTAAACAGAAGCTTAAATTCAATTTAACAGTTGCAAGCTCTAGCTTATCAAATAGATAAGCTAGTATAAGTCCATGGGAGTCCTTCCACAATTAACTCCCCTTCCATAAGTCTTGAAATCCAAAAGTCAAGGTAAAGTAAATTTAAAACTGATTTTAGATATTTAGGTATGATTAGGACTGAATTAAAACTTAAATCCAAGCTTATAGACTTGGATAAACTAATATGAGCTTACTGATTTTAGCTTAACAATTGAGTAAAACAAATGAGAGCAAAATAGAAAGCTTATGACAATTGTAAAAGCTGAATTTCATTAACTAAAAAGCTGATTACATTACTTTAAAAAGGAAATTACAAATCATTTGATTAAACTTACATTAAGCTAAAACTTAAACTAAGCTAAAAGCTACTAAGTGAAAAAAAAGAAGGATCCCCTAAATGTGTATGTGAGGGTCTATTTATAGCATTCCAAGGAACCTTCTAGGTCCAAAATCAGTTAGAAGCTGCTGCCAATCTCTGCCATTCATTCAATCAATCATTGGGGAATTGATGTCATCCGTTGGATCAAGTCTTGGGATCACACGGATTGCCAGCGTGGCAATCCGTGTGATTGCTCTTGTGCTTGTTTACTGAGTGATTGTAGTGCAAAAATCATCAATCCCTTGTGCTTCTTCATCTTCCACGTGGCTTTGCTTGAAGGTTAGCTAATGAGAGCCTTTGATATGACAACTTTGTCCTTGCCATTTCGTTGTAGAGCCCTTGAATTGACCAATAGAACCCTTAATTTGCATTTGCCCTATCGTTTTGACCTTGGGTAATTTTTGAGAAGACGAATGAACAGTAACCCTTTGGCGCCCTTTTTTTATAACTGAAAACGGGTAAAAAAGATTTGAACTTTGAGGTAATGGCAATTTGAGTCCTTGTCTTTGTTTTATAAATGGTGTAGTATACAAGGAGTTTAGCAATTGGCAGTTTAGGTCCCTGTGGTTTATAAAAGGCTATTGGGCTAAGGGATTGGGCTTTTATATCCGGGTGTGGCCCATTTGGGCTTAGGGACCATTTATGGACTTTTCTGAAAGTTGAGGGGTTATTTTGAAACACTTTGGGTCTTGTCTTTTATTGGTTTACTTTTGTTGACCAATGTTTGACCATTTTGACTGGATTTGACTAAGGCTTGACTTTTCTGGCTTCGGCTTTGATTCTTTGGCTTCTTTTTGTACTCTTCTGATTCTCGTGTCCGTGTTTGCCCGTTTTTGGCGGTTTTCTTGTGATTTCTTATATATCCGTTCCTGCACACACAAAACACAAATACAAGCATATTTTTGCCATTTTTGGTCTATTTTGGGTTTATTTAGGCAAATTTAAGCATAAATGGATATGTGTATTCTACACTTATCAGTTAGCCATATAAATAGCATTAGTTATATCGCATGAGCTAAAAAATTTAACGTTTACTAGAAAACGTCAAATACACTCATCAAGGCTTTACATAAGTCGATCCTACTCATCACTTAATTTACATACGCGACAAGGGAAGTTGGGAAATGTCACATATTTGATCAAAGTAAAAGGGCTCAAAACAAACATCACCAACATGTAGCTTATATAAATTAGAGAGTATAAAATCCTTAAGAAAAATAAATTCCCTAACTTATAGCATAATCGGCTGAATAATTGTTAAACCATACACGTTATTTTTTTTTAGAAAACTTAGAAGATACACAAGAAAATCCATTCCTAACTTAACCCTTTTATCCAACATATAAAATCCCATCACTCTTTTTCTCCAAAACCCACATAGTCTCGTGATATACCTAGCTCCTACCCCTCTTTTTCCTTTCCACGTTTCTAACAGTAAGTCACTTTAAAACACTGTGTTGGGACTATGTTGAATTCAAGAAATTCCTTGCCATGTATGGCTTAACATTCTAACGTGACTTCAAAAGGCGGGCACTATACATGTAATTCTTTATGCCTATTAGAAGAACATAGGACAAGGTTGAGGTATTCACAAATTCACACAACAACTCAAATCAAAATTCTTCACGTGTTCTTTCCTCTTGTCCATTGAGTTCAGCCTACACACACACCATCTTCACCTTTCGTCTTCTCCATTAAACCCTAAAAACCCTAGAAACCCTAGTACCAAATTCATCCCTTGTTATCTTTTTTTTTGGTCGACGAATAAACAAGCAGAATGGGGTGATTGTTGGAGTAAACAAGTTGGTCAAGAGGGGTTTAACTTTGGAAGTGGGTTGTGTCACAAAGAGTTTTAAACGCGAATTAGGTTTTTCGTTTGGTTCAAGCCTGCTATCGAATTCTTTGCAAATATTGTGAGTCCTCATACTTTTATGCCTTATCACCTTAATTATATGCCACTATTATGTCATAGTGTTGTGCTTAAAAATCATTTAAGAAACAAAACGTGACTTCCCCCATTGCTTGTGTAAAACGAACGAACATATGAGACCATTTATTTTTTTTATTTTTTTGTTGTACTTCTGTTAGGTATTGATTTAGTTATGTAATATGCTATATAAGACAAGTAGCTTAGGCCACGATTTGTACTAATGTAAGACAATCATTCGAAAACTTGAGCTATTAGCTGGATGAATAAACAGGAAACATATATGTATGGTCTAGTGTAAAAACGCAGCCCACCCATGTGATTTTGAGCACTTTATTCGACTCCTAGGAGTGGTCACAAAAATTGATTTTTGCTTATTTCAAAAGTAGGACATACAACCTGCATTTTTTCCCTGGAATCACTAGTTTTCGTCTAGTAACGAAGAAGTTAGGAGGTTCTAAAGTTACACCAAAAACTGTCAATATTTTCTCACTGTTTTGTATCAGCCAACGAGCCACTTTCCACGAATTATTGTGACCGTTTTACTCCATGAAATGTTGAACCAATTGTTGTTATATAAAGCCTGGACTATCAACTTTAAGCTAGGACAAGTATCATTTTTTTCGTTTAGTATTTTGCTCATAATTTGAGTCTACTTTTGGGCGTTTGCCACAGGTGTTGACAATCTGTCAAACACCTTGTGTGCATTCAGTTCATAATGACCAACGC
>BQNB010093233.1:0-26418 GCA_026074375.1 Tanacetum coccineum | reverse complement strand
TGTTAAATTTCGGGAGATTAGAGACAAACCTGTTTGTTTATCTGTATGAGAATGGATAATGCAGGTAGATTGTGGATGAATAACTGAGAAAGTTGAAGTATCATCTGTTTGGTATCATGTGATATAAATTGGCATTATGTAAAAGCATAAGTGATTCATGTTCGAGAAACTGAACTCACTTGCTTTTGTTTATGTATGAGGTATTAGTGTCTATTGTAATGATATGTGCATGTTAATATGAAATAATGTGATTGAGTTGTTTATCACGAGATTTGACTTAATTAGGTTAGCGAAATTTAGGGAGGGTAGAGACGGACCTGTTCATACGTATGAGAATGCATAAAGTTGGTAGAGCTTGAACGAAGCGGAAGTGAGAAGCTTGAAGTATCATCTGTTTGATAGCATGTGATAGTATATCGGCATTACTAAATAGCTTTTACATTTCACTTTCGAGAAAACTGAACTCAATTGCATTGCTGATGTCCTGTTTTGCTGGTCGTTTGGAAAGTGGTTTGCATATATGTAATTAAGACCTACTATATAGTCCGGCTCTTTTACTCACTGTATCTAATATATATGACATGTTTTCATTTTTAGTCCGGATCTTTTAAGTATTATGGGTTGATATATATTTCTAGCTGATATTTATTAACTTCATTGTTTTCAGAGTTGCTTGGCTCTGAGATATGAGGCATTGGTTATGCGAGAACTGAACTCTGTTAGCGATCACCAGCAGCATGTTTCATATGAAGAATGGTTTACGTTTGCTGAGCATGCTCTTGAGAACAGATTTTCTGTCATTGCTAGAAAGGTGATTGACTCTGCATTGATGTGATTGACTATGGATTAATATGGATACCATAACTAAAAGAGAAAGGAAATCTAGAGTATCAATTGTGCATATCATATGTATTACACACATACACAAATATAAATGTCCCTCATATCCACAAACATTTTAAATTTTGAATCCTAGTATGTACTATGTAGTATCAACGTATCACACGTCCGTATAGGCACACCTATATACTTGCAACATAGTATGATATCAGTTCTTTTAGTTAGTGATTTGACTGATAATCAGCTGAACGTAAGATAACGAACCTTTTAAAACATAAAGGCCAATCAACGTATAAAAAATTGGGGCTTTTCAACTACTGAAATCCTGTTTTTTCGCTTAAAAAGAGGACATGAATGCAGTCATGTTATAAATCTTGTATTATCGTTCCTAACAATAGTTAGGAGTCTGGTTCTCTGGAACTTATGCGTAATTGTCCAAAGATGAAGTCCGGTTTCAAATTCTTGCAAAGACTGAAACTCTTTTATTATATAAATATGACAGCTAGAACATAGAGTTGTCTTGCTTGGAGTCCTTGACTGCAGACGATTTCCAATATCTGTAATTGGCAAGTGTTTTCGGTCATCATTTTCATACTATTGAATGTTACTAATCTGAAGAGGATTTGCGTTTGAAGTTAAAGCATTTGAAATATACGCAAGTTCTTCTAGGAATTCTTGATTAATTATCTTGTACATGTCTTGTAATGCAGTTGGTAGTAGTTGCAGCAAACAATTTACTGCTCCATTCTAATGCAATTCTAATACAATGTAGATACCTTTAAATTCATTCCTTTACTTTGTCATTCATCATTTATACATGCCAAGTCTTTGCTATTATATTCATGAAATCAATATGCTGCATCTAGAGTTTCAATACTATATCTTTTATCTTATTGTAATTACGCTTTGTTCCAACTTTTCTACTTTCTTTTAGGGAACCCTACTGACATTTATTTTACTTATCTTCACAAAATTGATTCTGAATTTTATGAGCTCTGTAGGCACGTGAAAAAGCACTTGGATGCTTTCAAATGGATGATATGTTTAAAACAAAAGATACAGATACATTACGTGAACCAACTGAAGCTACTAGAAGAATAAATAGACTGAAAGACATTGCAATGGTCAGAGTTGCTTCACAATCTGGTAGTATTTGTTTTATTTTCTTCTTCCCCTTATGCTTGCATCTTGATTATGACTTCTGATACCTATGTCTTTCAAGCAAGGTTAAGCTTCATATTGATACATGACTTTTGCTTATGCATGAACTTCAAGCCACGTGAGTGATGGTGATGGTGTTGGTACTGTCATCGGGATGAAAAAAATTCTTTCATAAATGATTCTGAATTTTATGGAGCTCTGTAGGCATGTGAAAAAAAAGCAATTGGATGCTGTCAATTGGATGATTTGCTTAGTATAACAAAAGATACAGATACTTTACGTGAAACATAAACTGTAAGCTATTAGAAGAATTAAATAGTCTGAAGGACATTGCATTGGTCAGAAGCTGCTTCACTATTCTGGTATCTGTTTTATTTTCTTCTGCCTTTTAGCTTGCATCATTGTTTATGGATTCCGATACTTATGGCTTATAAGGCAGGGTTAAGCTTAATAGTAGATGCTATGTACTTTTGTTTATGCGCCGTTTTTTCACAATTGATGGAGTCGTCAATTAGTAAATTGTTTTTCAATTTCACTTGGTGGTGTTTCAAGGGGATATGTTTGGATGTGATACTTTTGTTTGAGGGTAGTTACGTTTTTGGTGCATATATTTCGAGTATGACAATCTGTTGGGTGCATGTTAATCAGTTCTACGGGTCTCAGGCGGCGGGTCACATACTTATAAAAAAATATAAAAACAATAAATAGAAAATGAAGGAAATTATTGTGCAGAACTTGACTATAGTTTCCCCTAAAAGTCATCTAAAGAACATTCGAGTTTCAGCTGTATACTATTCAGGAACGGAAAGTAAGAAGGCAAGAAACTCAACGTTATTCTGCTATGTTAGTCATAGGCTGAGGTGCTGTTGTTCGTCAGTGCATCTGGGATACCGAAGGGCCTTTGGGCGGCGGCAGGGTCAGTGGTTGGGGGGTTAGTTGAGTGCTTGTTGGGTGCCGGGTGGTGGGCTGGATGGGGTGCGTGTGGGGATGTGGTTGGTTTTTGTCTTTTTGCATTGTGTGATTCTGTAGGGGCGAGTTTATGTTGTTGTTTTGTGGTGTGAGGGGGGTGGTGGGGGGGGTGGGGGTGTGGGGGGAGGGGTGGGTGGGGGGTGTTGGTTGGGGGGGGGTGGGTGGGGGGGTTTGGTGGTGGGGGGGGTTGTGGGGGGGGTGGTGGGTGTGGGGGGTTGGGGGGGGGGCGAGGGGGGGTGTGAGGGGTGGAGGGGGGGGGTGCGGGGGGAGGAGTGTGGGGGGCTATATAGAGGGTGGGGGGGGCGATTGGGGCTGTGTTGTGGGTTGGTGGGGGGGGGTTTGGGGGGTGGGGGGGTGGGGTGGGGGTGGGGGGGGTGTGTGGTGGGTGGTGGGGGGTAGGGACTATTAACTAATAAAAATGGAGGGCGTTGGAGGGGGGTGGTGGTGGGAGGGGTGGTGGGGGGGGGGGGCGGGAGGGGTGTGGTGGTGGTGGTTGTTATTTATTATTTGTGTGGGGATGGGGGGGGGGGCGGAAGAGGCGGGGGGTGGGGTGTGTGTGGGTGGGTGGGCGTGTTGGGGGTGGGGGGGGGGGTGATAGGGGGGGGGGGGTCGTTGGGTTGTGCGTGTGTTGGGGGGGGGGGGGGTTGGGTGTTGTGGGTGGGTGTTGGGAGGGGGTTGGGTGAGCTGAGCAGGTTTGGGAGTTTGGCGGTGGTGGATACGGGTAGGGTGGGGGGGGGGGTCGGTTTGGGTGGAAGTTGGGGGTTGGGGAGGGGAATACTGGGGGAGGTTGGGGGGGTGGGCGAGGAGAGGGGGGTGTGGGTGGGGGGTTGAGGTGGTGGGGCGGTGGGATGTGGTGGGGGTTGGGGGGGGTGGGGGGGTGGGCGGGCGGGGGAGGGGGGCGGGGGGGGCAGGGGGTGGGAGGAGGGTGGGGGGTGGGGTGGTGGAGGGGCGGGAGGGTGGGGGGGGGTAGTGTTGGGGTGGGGGGGGGGGTTGGGGGTGGAGAGTGTGGGTGGGGGGGGGGGGGGTTTGGGGGTTTGAGGGGGGTGGGGGGGTGGGGTGTGGAAGAGCGGTGGGGGGGGGGTGAGGGTGGGGTGGGTTAGGTGGGGCGGGGGTGGGGAGGTGGGTGGAGGGGGATTGGTTGGGGGGGGGGGGGGGGGGATTGTGTGGGGTGGGGGGGGTGGGGGGGCGTGGGGGTTGGGGTAGGGTTGATGGGAGCTGGAGTGTTGGAGGTTTGGCGGGGGTGGTATGGTGTGGAGGTGGTGTGGGGTGGGGCCACAGGTGGGGGTAGGGGGGTGGGGCGGTAGGGGGGTTGGGGGTGGGGGGTTGAGGGTTTGCGTGGGGTGGTGGGTGGGGTATGGGTGGGCTGGGGGCCGGGGGGGGTAGGGGGGTGGGGGGGGGGGGGGAGGGGTGAGGTTAGGGTTGTTAGTTATGAGGGTGGGGGGCTGGGTGGGGGGGGGGGGTTGGGGGTGTGGGTGAGGGGCGGGGGGTGGGGGGGGGTGGGAGGGGGCTGTCGTTCGTTTGGTTGGGGGTTGGTGGAGGGGGGGTGGTGGGGTTGCGGGGGGGGGGTGGGGCGGGGGGTGGGGGTGGGGGCGGGGGGGTGTGGGGGCTGGGGGGGGGTGGGGTGGGGGGGGGGGTTTGGGTGGGGGGGGTAGGTTGAGGGCGAGGGGGTTGGGGTGGGTGGGTGGGGTTGGGTGGTGGTCTGGGGAGTTGGGAGGGGGGGAGGGGTGGAGGGGGGGGGGGAGGGGTGGGGGGTGGAGGGGGTGGGGGGGGGGGTATGGGGGGGTTGGGGGGGGGGTGGGGGGTGTTGTGGGGAGGGTGGATGGGAGCGGGGGTGGGGACGGATAGGGGTGTCGGGGTGTTGGGGTGGGTGGTGTGGCGGGGGGGTGGCGGGGGCGGGTTGGTGGGTCGGTGTGGTGGGGGGGGACAGGGGGGGAGGGGGGTGTGGTGTGGAGGCGCGGGGGCGGGTGGGGGTGGTGTGGAAGTGCGGGGTGGGGGGGTGGAGGGGTGGTTGGGTGTGGGGGGGGGGTGGTTGTGGGGGTTGGCAGGGGGCTGGGGGTTGGGTGGTGAGGGGGGAGGGGGTGCGGGTGGTGGGGGGGGAGGGGTGCCGGGGGGGGTGGTGTGAGGGGGGTTGGTGGGTGGGTTGAGGGGGTGGGGGAGGTTGGGAGGGGGGGGGAGGTGGCGGTGGGGGGGGGGGGGGGGGGGTGGGGGGGGGGCGGTGGGGGGTGGGGTGGGTTTGGGGGGGGCGGGTGTGGGTGTTGTGGGTTTGGTGGTGTGGTGGGGGGGGGGGGGGGGGGTTGGGGGGGTGGGGGGGGGTGGGTGGTTGGGGGCGGGTTGGTGGGTGGGTGGGGGGGGGGGGGAGGGGTGCGGTGGGGGGGGGGGTGGGGGGGGGAGGGGGGGGGGTGGGGGGGGGGGGTGGGGGTGGGGGTTTGGGGGGGGGGGGGGTGGGTGGGGGGAGGGGGGGTAGGGGTGGGCGGGGGGGGGGGGTAGGGTGGGGGTTGGGAGTGGGTAGGGGGTGTAGGTGTGGGTAGGGGGGTGTGAGGGGGGGGGGGGGGGTGGGGGGGCGGGGGGGGTGGGGATGGGGGGGCTGGTTGTGGGATGGGAGGGGTGTGGAGAGGTGGGGGGGGGCGGGTGGGGTAGGGGGGGGGGGGGGGGGGGGAGTGGGTTAGGGGGGGGGGGGGGGGGCAGGGCTTGGGTGAGGGGTGGGGCGAGTGGTTGTGGGGGTGTGGGGGGTGTCGCGGGGGTGTGGGGGGGGGATGGGGCGGGGGTTGGGGGGGAGGGGGGCGTGGGGTGGGTGGGGGGGGGGGGGGGGGACGGGAGTTTGCGGGGTGTTGTGGTGTTGGGGGTGGCGCGTGCGGGGGGGGTGGGGGGGGGTGGGGTGGGGGGGGTGGTGGTTTGGGTTGGGTGTCGAGCGGGGTGGTGGGTGAGGGGCGGGGGTAGGGGGGGGGGGTGGGGGGGGGGGTGGTGGCGGGGGGGGGGCCGAGATGTGGGGGGGAGGAGGTTTTTCTTGTGTGGGGGGGGGAGGGGGCGATGGGGGGGGGGGGTGAAGAGTGGGGGGTTGGGTGGGTAGGGGGGGGGGGGCGGGGGGGGGGGGGGGGGGGGGGGGGGGTTGGGGGGTGGGGGGGAGGGGTTGGGGGGAGGGTGGTGGGGTTGGGGGCGGGTTGGGGCGGGGGGGGTGGGGGAGGGTGGGGTGAGGAGTGGTTGTGGAGGGGGGGGGGGGGGGGAGGGGGGGTGGGGGGGGGTAGGGATGGGGAGGTCGTGGTGGCGGTGGGGGGGGGTGGGTTGGGGGGGGTGGGGTTCGAGGGTATGTGGGGGGGGGGGGGTGGGGCGGGGGGGGTGGGGGGTGGGGCGGGGGGGTTGGGGAAGGGTGGGGTGGAGCAGTTGGGAGGGGGGGGGGGGGTGGTGGTGGGGAGGGAGGGGGGGTGGGGGGTGGTGGGGGGGGGGGGGTGGGGTGGAAGTAGGGGGGGTGGACAGATGGGGGGGGTGGGGGGGTGGGGGGGGGGGGGGGGTGGGTGTGGTTGGGGGGGGGAAGGTTGTGAGGTGGGGGGGGGGGGGGGCGGGAGTGGCGGGGGGGGGTGGTGAGGGGGGGCGTGGGGGTGGGATGGGTTGGGGGGGGGGTTGTGCGGCGGGGGGTGAGGGGGGGAGGGGGGGGGAGGGGGGGGGGGTGGCGGGGGGCGGGAGGGTTGGGGGGGTGGGTAGGGGGGCGGGGGGTGGGGGGCGGAGGGGTGGTGGGGGGGGAGTGGGTGGTGCGGAGGGGGGGTGGTGCGGGGGGTGTGGGGGGGGGTGGAGTGGGGGGGGGGCGGTAGGAGGGGGGGTTGTGTAGGCTGGTTGGTTGGTGGGGAGTGAGTAGGGGATAGGGTTGGGGGGGGGGGGGCTGGGAGTGGGTTGGGGGGTGGGGTGGGGGGGTATGGGGGGGGGTGGGAGGTTGGGGGGTGGGGGTGGGGGTTGGGGGGGGAGGGCGCGGGTGTGGGGGGTTGGGGTGGTGGGTGGGGGGGGGTTGTGAGTGGTGGTATTGGTCGTGGGGGTTGGGCGAGGAGTGGTTGGAGGGGGGGTGTGTGGGTGGGGGGGGTTGTGGAGGTGGGGGGGGGGTGGGGTGGGGGGTTGTGAAGGTTGGAGCTGGGGGGGGGGTAGTCGGGAGTGGGTTGGGGGATTGGTGGCGGGGGGGGGGGGGTGGTCGGGGGGCGCTGTTGGGGTGTGTTTGGTGGTGGGGTTTGGGGGTGGGTGGGGGGGGGGATGGGGCGGGGGAGGGGTGAGTGGGGGTGGGGGGGGGGGGGGAGGGGGTGGGGGCACCCATACTCACATCCACACAAACTGACCATTACGGGGTGGGGTTGGGAGGGTGAGGGGGGGGCGTGGTGGGGGATGTGGGAGGGGGGTGGTGGGGGGGGTGTGGCAGGGGGGGAGGGGTGGTGTAGGTTTGGGTGGGGGGGTTGGGGTGGGGGGGGGTGGGAGGTGGGGGGGGATGGGTCGCGGGGGTGTGTGGGGTATGCGTTTGGGGAGGGGGGGTGGGACGGCGTGGGTGGGTCGGGGTTGGACGGGGGGGTGGATGGGGGGGTGGGGGGGGTGGCGTGGGGGGGAGGGGAGGGTTGGCGGGGGGGGGGGGGGGTGGGGGGGCGTGGTCGGGGGTGGGGGGTGTTGGGTGGATGGGGGAGGGGCGGAGGTGGTTGGGGGGGGGGGGGGTTGGGGGGCGTGGCTGCGGAGTGGGGTGTCGGGTGGGAGTTGGGGTGTGTACGTGTGGGACGGGGGCGGAGGGGGGAGTGGGGTGGTGGTGGTGTGGGGGGTGGTGGGGTGTGGGGGGTTGGGGGTGGGTGGGTGGGAGGGGGGTGTTGGGTGGGGTCGGGCAGGGGGGTGGTGGATGGGGGGTTGGGGGGGGTTGAGAGTTGTGGGGGGGGGTGTGTTGGGGTTCAGTGGGGGGGGTTCGGGGGTTGGGGGGGGGGGCGTTGGGGTAGGTGCATGGGGAGGGGGGGGGGGGGTTTTGGGGGGGGGGGGGGGAGTTGGGTGGGGGGGGGGTGAGGGAGGGGGGAGTGGGGGGGGGGAGTTGGGGGGGTGCGGGTGGTATGCGGGGGGGGGTGGTGTGGGGGCGGGGGGGGGGGGGGCGCAGAGCGGCGCGGATGGGGGGGTGGGGGGTTGCAGAGGGGGGGGGTGTTGGGGGGGGGGGGGGGGGCGCGGGTGAGGGGGGGGTGGGGGTTTGGGTTGTGGTTGGGGTGGGGGGGGGGTGGGGGGGGGGGTGGGTGTGGGTGGGAGGTGTGGCGGGGGGAGTTGGGAGTGGGTTTGGTGGGGGCGGGGGAACGGGGAAGTCAGGGGGGAGTGGTTACCTTTACCGGGGGTGGAGGGATGGGGCGGGCGGGGGGTAGGTGGGGGGTGGTTGGGGGTGGGTGGGGTGGCGGGGGTGGGGGGGGGGGTGGGGAGGAGCTGGGGGGGGGGGGGGGGGGGGGGGTTGGTGGGGGGTGGTGGTGGGGGGGTGGGGTGTGGGGTGTGGAGTTGGGGGGGCGGTGTGGTTGGCGGAGGGGGGGGGTGGTTTGGGGTGGTGCGGGGGGGGTAGTGGTGTAGTGGGGGGTTGGGGGAGTGGGGGGTGGTTGGGGGGAGTGGGGGTTGGGAAGACAGAGGGGGTGGGGGGGGTGAGCGGGGGGTTGGAGTTGGGGGCGTGGTGTTGGGGGAGGTCGGGGGGGGGGGGGGGGGGGTGGGGGGGGGTTGTTGGAGGGGGTGGGGGGGTAGCGGGGTTGGCGGAGGGGTGGTTGGGGGGGGGTGGTGCGGTTGGGGGCTAAACGGGAGCGGAGGGGAAGTTGGGGTTGTGGGGGGAGGGTTGGGGGTCATTTTCCTTAACAACAATAGGTGGGGGTTTTTTTTTTTTTTTTTTTTTTTTTTTTTTTTTTTTTTTTTTTTTTTTTTTATTTTTTATTTTTTTTTTTTTTTTTTTTTTTTTTATTTATTTTTTTTTATTATATTATTATTTTTTTCTATATCTTTTTTGTTTTTTTTTTTTTTTTGTTATTTATTTTATTATTTATTTTTTTTTTGTTTTTTTCTTTTTTTTTATAAGTTTTTTTTTATTTAATTTTACTTTTTTTTAGTTTTTTATAATTTATTTTATATTGTTTTTTTTTTTGTTTTTTTTTTATGTTTTTTTTTATGATTTTGTTTATATTTTTTTTTATTTTATTTTTTTTTTTTTTTTTCTTTAATTTTTTTTTTTTTAAATATAAATTCTTTTTTTATTTTTTTTTTTTAGTCTTTTTCCTTTTTATTTTATTTTTTATTTTTAATCTTACTTTTATTTATTTTTTATTTTAATTTTTTTTTTTTTTATTATTTTTTTTTTATTTTTAATTAATTTTTTTTTTTTTTTTCTTCTTTTTTTTATTTTATTTATTTAATTTTTTTTTTTTCTAGTTTATTTTTTTTTTTTTTTTTTTTTTTTTTATATTTTTTTTTTTTTTCTTTTTTTTAATAATTTCTTTGTATTTTTTTATTTTTTTTTTTATATATTTTTTTATATAATTCTTTTTTTCTTTTTTTTTTTTTTTTATTTTTTTTTTATTTCTTTTTTTTTTATGTTTTTTTTTTTTTTTTTTATTTTTTTATTTTTTTTTTTTTTTCTTTATATTTTTTAATTTTTTAATTTTTTATATTTTATTTTTATTTTTTTTTTTACTTTTATTTTTTTTTTTTTTTTTATTTTTATTTTTTTTTTTATTTTTTTTTTTTTTTTATTTGTAGTGCTTTTTTTTTTTTTTTTTTTTTTTTTTTTTTTTTTTTTTTTATTTTTTTTTTTTATTATTTTTTTTATTTAATTTTTTTATTTTTTTTTTTTTTTTTTTATTTTTTTTTTTATAATATTTTTTTTATTTTTTTTTTTTTTATATTTTTTTTATATTTATTTTTTTTTTATTTTATTTTTCTTTTTTTTATTTTTTTTTATTTTTTCTTCTTTAATTGTTTTTTTTATTTGTTTTATATTTTTGTATTTTTTTATTAATTTTTATTTCTTTTTTTTTTTTTTTTTATTTTATTTTATTCTTATGCGCTTATTTTCACAAATGATGACTTCGTCAATTAGTAAATCTGTTATTCAATTTCACCTGGTGGTGTTCAAGGGGATATTATGGGTGAACTTTTTGTGAGGGAAGTTCGTTTTTGGTGCTAATTCTCATTATACAACTGTTTTGTGAGAAATCAGTTCAGGCACAGGCGGTCACATACTTAAAAAGGAAAATAGGTGAACATGACAAAGTTTCCCCACAAGTCATCAAAGAACAACGAGTTTCAGCCAGTATACTATTCAGGAACGGAATTAAGAAGCATAACACACGAAAACTGCAAGAACTACAAAGGCTGTAGCAGATTATCGTCAGGGCACATGGCACCTAAGGTCCATGTGCTTGTCCTTTGTTGTTTTAAGATATATCATTATGTGACCTTATTTATTGCTGTCATTTGTGTTAGTGTAATAGTAATTAAAATACAAATCCAAGTTAGCAACATACTGGTCTCTCAGAGGGTGATAACACATCTCATTCGTTCTAGTTATAGTATTCTAGTATGTGTGCCTATGCAGTATCAACTTATAAGTAAAAATGAAATAAGAAGGATGACGATAGCTGTTTGATGCTTTGAGAAAGCAGAGATGACCCCAAATTGGAAAGATAACTTATGTGTAAGAATTAAGGAGCATATATATTAAGCAGATACAATCCATTGATGTATTTTGGTATAAGTTTTAAAAAAGAACATCGGCTGCAAAACATTATGTTTATATAGTTGGTTTCATCTTGCTTAGTTACCCTCCTAGTTGCTTTGGGCGGGGGTGTTTTCTTATATTATTAGAGTAACATACAAAATTTACAACTTATCTTATTTTTGAATCATCGATCATCTAGGCGATGTTTAACTGAAGTAAACCCATAGTTTTGGCATCATACTTGGTTACAACGAGATGGAGTATTGGGATATTTACTCCGGTTACAACTTACGATGCAAATTTTAAAGGTTTTTATTAGATCACATCACATATTGAGGCTTTGTGTCAAAATAATATTAACATTTATGAAAAAATATTGCTAAACTTTTTGCGGGAACTCTATCACCTTGTTCCATCATTTTTCCATGGATAGGCATCCAAAATAAAACCTCAGCAGATCCTGCCCCACTAATACTCTCTGCCTGAGAATGCTCTGTTATTAAATTTTGCCATGTATCCTGTCCTTTCCTCATTAGCATGGGTTACTAATAAATTGTCTGGGCGGGCCTGAGTATCTTTGGCCCAACTTAAATGTATTAGGGTATTAAATGCTATGCCTACCTAGTATGCAACATCTTGATCCAACAAACATTTTAACTTTATCATCACTTCATCAGAAAGTTTAATTAACTGTAAATGACTTGCAATCTGTGATTGAGTTCATACATTCACTGGGTTTCTTTTCTATACCGGGAATTCCATCTGTTTGCTCAGTATCAATTAGATGTTACTTAGCGGACTATTCAAGGGTATGCACGATAGACACTTAAATTCTGATCGGTACCATAAGTTCCTTAATATAAATACTCCCTCCTATGCTTATTAAGTTACTACAGACAATAATGTTTTTGATGAGTGTCTGATAAACCAACGTTGAAACTTAGAAGACGAAACACATCCTAGCCGTTCATATATTTGGTTCATCAACCTTAGCTACATGAATGAGTAAAATGTAATTAATGAGACTTCTAGCTTGGTTACATATTATTGTAAGTTTAAAAGAGTAAAACTGCTGCAACAAGATAATATTGCCCCATGGCCCCATGGAATCACATGCCTATTGCTTCTGCCACTTCTGTCAACTATTATTACAGTATTATTTTTGCATTTTTGTTATTAACTGGTAGTATTATTTACTGCCCTTTAGAAATGGTATAGTCTGACACTTAGCAGTTTTGGAACTTTTTGAATAGAATCCTCTCTTCTGCATTGGAAATTACAACCTCCTTCTGTTCCGGCAAATGGAATTCAGGTCTGTCTTTTGCTTCTCACTAAATGCTGTATTTCTGTTAAAAATTACTTTTGTTGCTTCTGTTTTCCAGAAACATATTAATACGATGCATCTGTAAGTGATATAGCTGACATAAATATACTCCATCAGTAAGTGATATATCAGACATAAATATATGCCATCAGGCATACAATGATTATATAGTGATAAGGCGGTAGCGGGAAACCTAGTTAAATTACTTATATAAACCTAAATATACACAGGCTTTATTCTAAATGATAAAAAAATTATTGAACTAATACAGATATAAACAGAGTAATAGGATCTTATTGACTGAAAGCATTACTATGACTCCTAACATGACAACACCGGACAATATGAAGTGACCAGAGTAGAACTTGACTAACTCCGATCCATTAGGGAATGAAATTAATACGTTTACAACTAGAAGTCCTAACCCAACCAAGTACAACACATCATATCTGAGAACCTTACCATAGAATCAAGGAGTGTGCTTTTTGATGACATGTATCCAGTTCATTTGTGCCAGGAAGGGTAATCTTACCATTTAAAAAATGTTAACGACTATTAGACATAACATGTTCAAAAAAATAAAATCGATAGAGCTATCAAGATATAGGATTAGTCTTCTTTGACTTGGCCTTTTGCATGTTGCTTGGAATTTTCTAACTAACTTGTTTGAAAAGCTAACAAGTTAACATAAAATTAAGAAACATGTATATCATTTGGGGTAAAGTAACATCTAACATTCTTGCTACTTGTCGGTCCATGAAATTGAAGTAATAATAGTTTTTTCATGTTGAAAAATACTAATTTCATATGTATAATATTGACATTTGGTTGATAATATTAAGGGAAGGTGGGAGAGTATGTTTTGCGGTGATGTTGGTCATTTTCACATATTCCACCATGAATTTTCAAAGATTGCATTCTTGTCTCCATTTGTGTTTGTGAATATAAAAAACACACATCCCCACAACAGAATCTTCCAAATCATCAAAAACGCATTCAATGTTTGCATTGGAGGTCTCACGTTTTATATTTCTTCAAGACGGGGAAAGATGTCTGTTTTTCTTCATACTTTATTACATCAATTTTAATAAAAATAAGTTAAAAAAACAAGGTGACTGAGGTTCCTTCCTCATATAAACAATTCCTTAAGGTTTTTAAAATAGTTTAAACACAAAGGTTCTCATCCTGTCCCCACCTTCTCTTCTTCCTAGAGCCTACCCTTTAGCTTCTTCTTCATCTTCTCTATTGCATAGGTGTTTGACACTTGAAGAGCTTGCATTTGTCACCCACACGTTTGTTAGCTAATAACAACACATTACATACTAAATAAAAAAAGTTAACAAGCTGTCTTCTTTATACGTTATGTCAAATGATCAGTTCCATACTAATGATACATATGACTGTATCTCATATCTTTCACATTGTTGATAATTCTTTCTAATATTTCAAAGAGTAACATGGTTAGTAATCATGATAAAGACTTAGATGAACAAGTTTTATTAGATTATTTGAAATTCAACTCTAAAAGGGCTGCTAGTTTTCTTTTTGTAAGTTTAGAAAAGTTGAGATGAAACCTTATGAAATGAGATAAGGAACAAGGAAAAATTATATAAAATCTTAGAAGTGACAGCTAAAAACTTTTGATCATTTAGATTATTGTTTGATGAGGACGATGAGTAATACTTGGGTTATTATTTAGTTCGCGGATCAAGCATAGATTTAGGAAGTCAACTCCTAGTTGGATCGATTGTATCAATGATCTGATTTCTTCTTGTAATCTCTTATCTAGCATGTTGCTAGTCGTGTTAATTAAAATGGCTTTGATGCTAAAAAAAAATAAAAAATCATTCAGTTCATGATATATGTGGTTAGTTTAGGCAGGTTGCTCACTAAGACCATCTCTAATGTATGCTTTATATTCCTCCTCTAAGGGGTAGTTAGGTGGTGTATCATTTTTTTTACAAAACACAGCATTTAACATATGTAACTTTTATAAATACAACATGTCAACACGCTTGGTCCAAAAAATACAAGTTATTTTTTCCACTCTTTAACCAGACACTGAAAGTCATTGATACCATCTTCCATTATACTTTTTTCTATGCTAATTTTTCGTCAACACCATCATCCATACAAGCTAACGTGACCCATTGATGTACATATGTTTTTGCCTATTTGAGATTCATTGCAACTTTTTACATCGTCTACTTTGTTTAGTGTACTAGCCTGGTTTAGAGCTATAGAAAAGAAGACTAAAAATGGACCAAATGTTAGTTATTTTGTCCTATTATTTCCCTTTATTCGATAAAAAAACATAGACACTTGCATTGGCGATA
Source organism: Tanacetum coccineum (assembly GCA_026074375.1). NCBI lineage: Eukaryota > Viridiplantae > Streptophyta > Magnoliopsida > Asterales > Asteraceae > Tanacetum > Tanacetum coccineum. The sequence continues at coordinate 12,113 of BQNB010093233.1, read as the reverse complement.
AGACAAATTCTGTGGTATCTAAAATCCAAAACTTTACATTATCCCAAGCCAAAGACAAACTAGGGAAAGAGAGCTGTTTTTCTTGGAATAGAAGATTAGAAGCTTGGAATCATGTGGAAGTCATTAAATGCAGTCTCTCTAGTTGTTGGGTTTATGAGAGAGAGAGACAGATAGAAGAATCGTTTTTAGGGTTCAACGATTTCTGAGTAGCACTAAAATTATAGAATATGTCAATACAAACGGTTCAGAAGCCTCGTGAGAATCATTAAGTACAGACTAAATTATATTGTAAAGTGGGGTACTAAGAGTGAGGGAGAATTAAATTAGATGTTGGGTTTTAATCTAATTGTACCTCAGAATCTCTTTGGTCTTAAATGGTGTAAATGGTTATTGGTTAGATTAACTTCTCAATAAGCTAATTAGGAATTTTTCATGTGGTAGTTGAGAAAAAACAGATATGTAATGAATGAGGCAAAGACTATACATTTTGACCATAGCTACTTATATGAGGTGACTGGGATTTGTAAGTGGTCATCTGATTAGTACATTTCCTGGTTATGGGTATGTATTCTGCAGCGTTTAGACATGGTGAATTTGATCATTAAGGGAGACATAGTTAGTTTTGGATAATGTTTTAGGATTACATGAGTACCGCAACACAACTCAATCCAATTATCAGAATTCATAGAATTTTACTTGTAAATTCATAAATAGCTTGACTTTGTCAAATACTCGATCTAATTTCTTAAGGAAGATAATAAACATCGTTAGTAGATTAGACTAAGATCAAATATCTAATTCTTCAATAATACATAAACACTTCCAATATCACTGTCTGTAAAACGAGTTTATATTTATTTGTTCAAGATGATTCTTTTGAATTTGGTTTTGCTTTAAAATTGTATAAGACTTCAGCCTCATGTCGGATCTCGTTAACTGGTTTGCATTAATTGTTGGTAGGTTGTGGATTCGTTTATTTTACTATTCCTATACTAAGTTATATACATTTTTGTTCCTGTAGTCATTAGAAGCCATGTTCTAAGGGGTGGTGGGTTAGATTCCTTTTAGTCTACTATAGTTTCTGAGGATGTTTGCAAGCCATGGTCATGTGACTCTTTAATTGCTATTTGACTCTTTATAAATAAACCCATACCATTGTTAGTTGTCGTTTGACCCAACAAAAAAAAAACCTTAAAAAATGCAACTTTGAGTTTCAAAATGGGCAAGGTGTTGCATTTTGTTTTGAATCAAAGTAGAATACGCAAGAGCATCCTGTTAGCTTTAATGAAATCCGTCACTAAACAACACTAAGAAAGCTTCACAAATATATGATGGTTTGATGCATTGTCCGAAGTTGAGTATAAAGAATTTGAAGAGGGAATGAAGTCTGTTTTGTAGTCCAAAATGAATTAATTAAGATGGTTCAGTACCTAAATAAGTCTCGACGTCAATAAATGCGTACAAGTAATAGTGAAAAAAGAGTAAAAATGGCTATTGCTTCGAATATAAGTTTATGTACCAAATATTATTCCATGGCTTTATTTGACATTTATCATCACTGATAAGTGGAATATATATAGTAGCTAGAATACCATTAGCTAAGTACGAATTCAATTTATATATTAGCTTGCTTAATGAAAAACTGCAACCATAAAACCATGTTCAGTATGTTGTAAGTATATGGAGACATAGATCAATCTGGATTCAAATTCAAACACTATGTCGGGCACAATTATCATACCTTTATCATCATATTCACATGAAAGCTACAAAATGCCGCTTATGTCTGAATATATATACAACACATTGAATGCACTTTAGACGATCTTTAAGTTGTACATCCTATTTGATTAAGTTTCTTACTAGTTGATTAAGGCTTATATTTGTATCCATTAAACATGCTTGTTGGGGATAATGTAAAGAACTTGCCGGAGGTCTTTCTGGCAGTCCCTTTACCTTCGGGTAGGGGTGTGACCGTCTACATTTCACCTTCCCCATACCATGTTCTGGCGGGATTGAGTATAATTGTTATTGTTGTTGTTGTTGTTGTTATTAACGATACCTTAAGAGGTATTCATTTATCTTTTAGAAATGTATGTTTCTTTATGTGCTTACACTTTTTTTTAACATGATAGAAAAACAAACTAGCGAGAAGTTAGTGCAACTTGGAGGGTGTTTGATATTGCTTATTCAAAATTGATTCTGCATTTTAAAAACAAATAATCAGTTGTTACAAAACGTGATTCTGAAACATAGTGTTCGGACTTGATTTAGATGTTTTATATTGTAATAATCAAATCAGTTTTTTAAGTGTTTGTCAAGTAATAGCTTTGTGATTGAAATCAACTAAAATATATCAACAAGGTATCTTAGTCGAATTACTAATGACACATATACAACAGATGTGGATCGAATAACTAGAGCACATAAACAACAAAACTACAAAGATTATTCAATACAAGACTTTTTATTAAATCGAAGAAAACAAACATAACAACAAAATTGTATATAAAAAATACATTAAATCTCGGCTTTTCTAACATACACTACAACCAGTTTTTCCTTCTCATCAATCTCCTTATTTAGACGTTGGACTTCCTCCATAAGCCACCCGCGTTTTGTTTTGAGATCGTTTAAAGACACTGAAAATAAAGAAGCATTGTTTTTCGTGAGTTCGATTAGTGAAAGTGGATCCTTGTCATCTGGTGCGTTTGGTGAATCCGGTTGTTTTTGTGAAGATACGGAAGACATATTTTTCTGTTCTTTTGTTTTTGCAGCTGGTGTTAAAGAAAGTTGTTAGACTTTGTTTATATAGCTGTGAGCTGAGCTGAGCTGAGCCAATTATGGTATAAGTAGGGGAAATGATATCCACTAACATTCCACTTATTTACGATATAATTTGTTCCTACACTTATTTTTAGAATAATTTTTATTTTAGTTGATGCTCCCAATGGTTATCAACAAAACTTTCTTCAACATCGAATAATTAAAGCAAATACAATCATAGAAATTTGCAAAACTAATTACAAGACAAGTTTTAAAAAAAATATTTCGCCACACGCTTCGATAATATTGTTTGTTATTTTCATAGTTAAAACCGAATGCTCCAACTGCCTTTGACATAGGTTGATCTTGCATGAGATTAAGGAAGGAAAATACACATGATTAAGGGTGTTCATCGAGGTCATTATATTGGAATAATTGATTTGCTTGATTATTATTGATAACAACCAATCTATATATATATGATACAAGAGAACATTCTAGACTATGGGCTTAGGCCTAATGACATCCATACTAATGGGCCTAATACAGATTAATAACTAATAGTTATACAAATATGTCAACTAATACGCCCTCGCAGTTTGAGCGGGAGATGGCCGAACACTCAAACTGGTACGAAATTCCTCAAAAAGCACAGACGGTAGTCCTTTAGTGAAAATGTCAGCATACTGGTACCGAGATGGTACATGAAGAAAACGAACCTGCCCATGAGCAACCATATCACGAACAAAGTGTATATCAATCTCAATATGTTTGGTCCGCTGATGCTGAACAGGATTAACAGTCATATATATAGCACTAACATTGTCACAATAGACAAGGGTGGCAGATTATAATGGTGTATGAAGCTCTTTGAGAAGATTACGAAGCCAGGCAGTTTCGGCAACAACATTAGCAACACCTCTGTACTCAGCTTTATCACTCGATCTAGAGAGAGTATGTTGCCGTTTGGCTGACATGAGAGTAGATTATCTCCCAAGAAAACACAATAACCATAGTAGGGCAACCAGCCCAATCAGCATCGGTATATGCAACAAGAGAACCTGTAACGGATGCATAAAGTTGGAGCCCAAAGTCTAATGTGCCACAAACATATAAGAGAACTCTTTTAAGAGCTGTCAAATGAGGCTCTCAAGAATCATGCATATGAAGGCAAACCTGTTGCACTGCATAAGAGATATCTGGACGAGTAAATGTAAGGTAGTGCAAACCACATGCAAGACTGCGATAGAGAGTAGGGTCAGAAATAGGATCCCCGTCAGAACCAAGTTTGGATTTCGTGTCAACCGGCGTCCGAGTTGGATTACAATTAGCCATATGACCCCTGTCCAAAAGCTCCAAAGCATATTTCTTTGGAGACAGAAACAGGCCTGTAGAGTCATGCGTAACAAAAATCCCCAAGAAGTAATTAAGCGCCCCCAAATCAGTCATATCAAACTCCTTATGAAGAGAAGAGATAATACGTTGAAGTAAATTCGTAGAAGATGCCGTCAGTACAATATCATCAACATAAATTAATAAATATGCTACCTCAGAACCATGTTGATATATGAATAAGGACGAGTCACAACGACTCGGCGAGAAACTAACCCTGCTCGCATAACCTGCAAAACGTTGAAACCAAGCACGAGGTGCTTGTTTCAATTCGTATAAAGATCTTTATAATCGACACACATGATGGGGAAATCGAGCATCTACAAAACCTGGTGGCTGATACATATACACAGTCTTAGAAAGGTCGTCGTTAAGAAATGTATTCTTAACATCAAGCTGATGAATAGGCCAATTCCGAGACAGGCAAGACTGAGAACCGTACGAATGGTAGCCAGTTTAACATGACTAAAAGTATCATCACAATCAACACCAAACTGCTGACTACGCCCATTAGCCACCAAACGAGCCTTATACATGCTTAATGAACCATCGACATGATATTTATGCCGAAACAACCACATAGACTGAACCACATTAACGTTTGGAGGTTTCGAAACAAGAACCCAAGTACTATTTTTAATTAAAGCATTATATTCATCATACATAGCATCTCGCCAATTAGGATATGATATTGCAACAATAGGAGACTTAAGAATAGGAGAAATATGAGAAATATGAGAAGCATGACCATGAAAACGAGAATTGGGCTTAACGGTGCCAACTTGGGCACGTGTGACCATAGGGTGACTCCAGGTGGGAAGATTAGGTATCGTGTGTGTAGTTGGTGAAGTAGGGTTAGTATGGGCAAAATTAGGTTGGGTCGTGGATTGTGATGTGTTGTGGTGGGGTGGAGTGTCCGGATGGGCCGAGGGTGGTGTGACGCTGTGCATTGGGCTAGGTGTTGGGCTAGGCGTTGGGTTATATTGGACCATAGGAGTAATAGGTGCATGTGGAGTCGCAGGATGTTGGGTTATATTATGAATGATATGTGGATGTATTAGAGATGGAGTAGGGTCGAGAAAAGTGTAAGTTGTAGGTTGTAATGGAGTGATAGAACCATACGAAAACTAGAGTTCATCAAAGGTTACATGACGAGAAATGATGATTTTGTTAGTGGAGACGTCAAGGCATCGATACCCACGATGATAAGCGAGGTATCCAAGGAAAATACAAAGGGTGTCACGAGGTGCAAGTTATGAGGGGAATGAAGGTGTGGGTAACAAAGACAACCGAAGATACGCAATCGTGAGTAATCAGGTTGTTAAATAGTTTAGTGCAAGGTATCTCATTTTAAATGGCAGATGAGGGTAGGAGATTGAGTAGGTAGATAGCCATATGTAATGCCTCGACCCAAAAGGTGGGTGGAAGGTGAGCTTGGAAAAGAAGGGCGCGAATGACATTATTAATAGTGCGGATCATTCGCTTCGACTTTCCATTTGTTGTGACATTTTTGGGCAAGAAAAACAGACTTGAATGCCATTTTGAGCAAACAAGTTAAGGAGATTCGTGTTGTCAAACTCACCACCATGGTCACACTGAAAAACCGCAGTATCACACTTAAACGGATTATTTACATATGAACGGAAATGTAGGAATTTTTGAAAAACTTCGGATTTAGTACGCAAAGGATAAATCCACAAATAATGAGAATAATGATCAAGAAATAACACATAGTATTTAAAACCATCAGAGCTAGCAATGGGAGAAGTCCAAATATCAGAGTGCATAATATCTCAAAAGGATCGAGTAATTATAAATATGAAAAACGGAAGTCTCACATGTTTGCCAAATTGGCACGCATGACAAAGATGTGAGGACTTCTCTTTATTATAAGAAATATACTGACGAGACTTAAGAGAACGTAGTACGTCTTCACCGGGATACCCAAGGCGTTTGTGCCACGTACTGGGACTTACCTAAAAGCAAAGCATGAGGAGTGGGGGAAGGCGATGTAACTGGGTAAAGATCTCCCGAACTATCACATCTAAGGAGGATATGACGGGTTAAGAAATCCTTTACTGAGAAACCAAATGCATCGAATTCAACAGTACAATTATTATCTCTAGTGAATTGACGAACATACATAAGATTTTTGATGATATTAGGGGTGACCAGAACATTATGTAAGTGTAAAGGACGATTAAGGGTAGGTAAGATGCTATGGCCAATGTTGGTAACAGGTATGGATTTTCCATCACCAACACAAACAGATGGATATAAACATTTACTATAAACAGTATTTAAATTACTTGTATATGAATTAAGATGAGATGATGCATCTGTATCCATATTCCATGTCGAATCTCAATTAGCCATAGTACTAAAAGCACTGGGAAGCACACACGGAGCCGCGCCTAAACCTAGACTGATGTATTGGATGCTTTAACATATTGCTAGACAACCCAACCACAAATAATTAATGATAGAAGGGTACTAATTACTTTTTTTCCACTGTCGTAACTTTCGTTTTGTTTTTTTTAACTGGTTAGGAAATAGAAGAGAAGGATACTTTTGAGAGGAAAATTAGGAGAGGATCAATTTTGCTCTTGATACCATATTAAAATAATTGATTTGCTTGATTATTATTGATAACAACCAATCTATATCTATGATACAAGAGAACATTCTAGACTATGCGCTTAGGCCTAATGACATCCATACTAATGGGCCTAATACAGATTAATAACTTATAGTTATACAAACATGTCAACTAATACATTCTCCCAATTTATTCCACACTCAATCTTTATATAGATCTTGAACTCTAACGTTAACCTTTGCGTAAGGTGGATATTCATTAAACTTATTCATGGAACTCAATTGTGGTTAAGATCTAAACAATTGCGAAACATGATTCATATTGACATTTTTACGCTTGATTCATGAAAGGCTGAGATTATTCCGTATGTGTGTATATGTAGTTTTTTTAGTGTACATTGATTAACAAACATAACTTACAACACTTATGATCACACCCAAGCAACAATAGTCGCGGTTCGACCAAAATGAACTCACACAACCGAGATTCCTATATAAAAATACAAACAAATATCCAAAAACTTCTTGTCAAAAAGCATTTATAACTACAAAATTATCCAAACCATATAAAATCAACACCTGTGACCACAAATCAGATCTTAAAAAGTCATTACAAAGCCTAAACAAAAATAAACACATGTCCAAGAATCAAATAAAACATAACCTGTAACAAACCATGTAAAATCACCACTTATGTTCATGAATCAGACTTATCACAAAGCTTAAAAAAACACATATCCAACAAATCCTATAAAATCACCATTTATGATCACAAATCAGACTTATCACAAAGCTTAGTCAAACACATACACATATCTACAAAGAAAAACAAAAAAGAGCCCGTTGCGTCGTTATCTTTTGTGTCAAAAAAATCATAGGTCATCAATTGTTTGGTTGTATGTTATTTGGGCCTAATGATGTTTATATGGTGTTGGTTTCCTGGAAAAAAGTAAGACAACAGTTGAAGTGTCACGATTGAGAGTTTGCTTAAGGCAAAAAATGTTGTTTGTTGTGTATAGATGATGCCATTAGCGTGCTATATTTTATGCGAAAAGAAAATTAGGCTTGCTTCATGGCTGTTGTGCTTTGGTAGTGGTTTGTGAATTTAGTTTCGATAGTATTTCCATAGCTTTGATTATTCCGTGACCTGTTAGGCGGTAATTTGTTGTTTGAAAAAAATTGCAGCCGGTCTAATTTTTGATGTATGTTGTCTCGGCTTAACGATGTTTGTATGATACTGGTTTCTAATAAAAAATAAGAGTAATGATGTTTGTATGATGTTGGTTTGTTACGAAAAAATAAGATGGCCGTTGGTAATGAAAAGAAAATTAGGCTTGTGATGACATCAAATAACGTCACCTTTATAGCATCATTTATCCCATGTTTCTTACCCATTTTGTATAATTATTGCATGAATTGACACTTAATTGCTTAAAATTATTATTTGTAGTAATTATGGAGTAATTGATGAAGTTATGCTAAATGCACGCATTTTGGAGCTTAAACGAAGAAATCTCAAGATACTGTTCTGACAACCTATACGCCGTATCCATCAAGGAAGACACGGCGTATCCGTGCCTGCACTTCACAAGAAACCACGAAGATTTGAAGCCTTATACGCCGTATCTAGGAGACTCTATACGCCGTATTGAAGATTATTTGAAGATTCTGGAAGATATTGAACGTGGTCCCTACTCCAAAAAACCCCCAATACGCCGTATTGACCTCAACCAATATGGCGTATCGACGAATTTCCAAACACTATAAATACAAAACCCTAAACACGAGTTTAAGGTGTGCTAAAACATATTTTCGAAGCCCTAACCACAAAAGTCGATTTTCAGAAGGCAAGAAGAGCAAAGAAGGTTAAATAACGCGCTTAATTCCATAGGAAACACCTTGTAATCATCTATACTCTAATAATCGTTCAATTTTTGGTATCATTCCGTATTAAAAACTCTGGTATGGTTACCCCCTAGGTTGAATCGTTTATTATGTATTGTAATTCATTTACAGATGGTTATTGGCTAATTCCTTGGTATTAGCATGTTTAATGAAGAGTTGTAATGTTGAATTTGTTATATTTCGTTGCTTAATTTATCGTTGATTGTTTAATTATGTTTTATCAATTTTATACTCGTATTACGTTCTTAGTATGCGACCTATTCAAATCAACTGGATTTAGAATGCAAATATAGATCTTAGTAGATGTCAGGGAATAGCTCTCCATATCCATAGATTTATATATCTAGAATCATAGACACAAATAATGACATAGTCCTGCCATTGGATTAGATGAACAAGTTGACTACAGGTGACCTGGTGAATCAACGCAATGAGTTCTGAATACCTATGGTAAGGACTTGTACAGTGACTACTAGTATTTAAGATGCCGTTAAGAAGTAAGTTAGTAAAGTCTCGTTGAGCTAGGATTCGATAAGATCACCATTATTGCTTTCTTAAGATAGATTATAATCAACAAAAGATTGCTTTATGCGAATGCGTTTAATTGTGACATAATTAACGTGTCTAGGTTTTAGGAAGAAGTACAACCTAGATCTAGGAATGATATGCCCCTCGAGATAAGTCAATCATTGCACTAATAAACAAACATGTGTTTTAATTGGATTAATCATGGTTAATAGAGTTTCCTTAAAACAGGCTTGACCGCTCTTCTATATCCTGATTATTTGCTTGTGTGTGTTATCGTGACTAAAATAGATTTAAGTTACCACCAAAACCCGTGTCAGTCTCTCAGACTAAAACCCACCTTATCCGTTAGAATTAGGTTTAGCATAGGTTTAACATAGAATTAACTTAGATTAGACCTAACATAGATAACTAAAATACTGGTAGACTTAGGAATTAACACTCTCTCTCTCTTAGTGATCGACACCCTACTTACCAACGAAGCTACAACTGATCGAGTCCACTGCCCGTTAGTGTTGTTTTTAGGTAAAGTCGGCAAAATATAAATGTAAAACTTGAGAATAAATAATACCTACACAGAACGACACATCAAGTTTTTGGCGCCGCTGTCGGGGAGTTAAATTGTTTGATTCCTGTTTTTATTGGTAATTTAGTTTTAGCATAATTTTGATTAGTTTAAAATTCGTGTTCATTAGTTTAATTTGCTATTACTTGTTTAGTTTGTTTGTTTGCATTTGTGTTTGTTTTTGTCTATTGTCTTTTTAGTCAGGTTGAAATGGATGATGCAAATCACACCATGGAAGAATACATAGAGCTTGAAGCTGAAAAAGCTTGTAGGCGTGGTCAGATGTTTCTTTGGGAAACTGCTACATACGAAAAGGCCAGGTATCATGAAAATATTAGGTACTTCAAAGATTTTGAAACAAATTTCCCAGCTATTGTCTTTGATGATGCGTTGGCAACTGACCACAAGATCTCGTCCGAACCTACTGTAAGTCTTCTTGACGACAATGAAATTGACTTTAGAATATCATTTGACGAATCTGACAACGAAGACTACACTTTCATATATGACAAAAATTCGTTTTCTTGTAAATTAATTCCTGTCAACAATTTGAAAACGGATTCGGAAAATGATAATGATGAAGTCAATATATCTTTAAATGATGTTGTTGTTCAGATAGTGGTATTAGTATCAATGTTGATATCTAATCCCATGAGTTCGATGAGGATTTTAAAACGAATCATGACATACATCGTGAATCTTTCAATAAGGAAGATTACTTCATAATGATCAAAGTCATGATTTGAAAGCATTTTTACGAAGGGATGTTATTAATTTTTATAATTAAGAATTTATATGTGTCATTTGGCATTCCCTTCGACCCTAAGCGGTTTTATAAGGATGGTGTTTACACGAAGAAATTGTGGAGGCCAAGGTATGCTTTCTTTACTTTGTTAATTCAAGAAAAAGGTCTCCTAAGCTGGATACGGCGTATTGACTTTAATTCTATACACCGTATCAATGATTTTAACCAAAGTTGACTAAGTCAACATTTTCTTCCAATATTACGTATTGGATAAAACCCAATACGACGTATCGAGTTTGGGTATAAAAACCCAACTGATACGCCGGATTAGTTTTCACTCTCACTTTTACACCCAATTCAAAAATATTTTTCACTGCGTTTTTACGAAGTTTGGGAGATCACTTCTTTTTTCAATTCTTTCACCTCTCTTTTTCCGACCATAAGGTAAAAACCCTTTTCTCTCTTTTTCATTTCTTTCTTTCGATTTAATTTAGGGTTAGGGTTTAAGATTCTTGCGTTTTGCTTTAACCTTTATAATGCACCCCTTAGAAGGATAGGATGTGAGTATTGAATGTTTTGGAGGTATGAAAGGGTATTGGTCAAACGGGTAGAATGGGGAAACCCGTTTTAAATTTTAACTGATGAATCAATACGGCGTATCCAGTCACATGGATACGGCGTCTTGATCATCTTTTTACCCAAATTTGTGAAAATCAATACGACGTATTCAGTATTTGAGTACGGCGTATTGGACTTTTGAAACCCTAACACTTTGAGACCCCATACGGCGTATTCAATATTAGTATACGCCGTATTGACCTCTTTGACTTGCCCGTATCACCTTAATACTCCGTATCCATTATACGTCGTATTAGATTTTCCTATACGGAGTATTGAACTTAAAAACATCAATACTCCGTATTGAGTATCTTTTGGATACGGGGTATTCTATAAACCTCTATACGGCGTATTGAACTTTCCCATACATTCAGTCATTAAATTTAAAATCTTTATTCTTGTATACTAACTACGTTTATGTTTTATAGATATGGCACCACTACATGCCAGAGATCAGAGACATCCATGGCTCAGATACGAGGGTCATGAGTACACTGATGCTATTATTCACGATTACGAGGATAGGTTAGGTAGGATATTTGGTAGACATGTTAATAGGATTCAGGTCTTAGATTTTGAGGGATTGACCGAGGAGATGAGACAGGCATTGACTGATCGATTAAGGATGGTATATACTGATGCTGAGGGGCAGGTTCTATTTACTAGTGATGCATGGAGACGAGTTTTTGAGATTCGTGGGCCGTTGGTTCTGGAGTTGATGTTGGAGTTTTTCAGCACATGTAGGATTAGTGATACGGTGCTTGACTTAGATACTGCTGACACTCTTTGTTTCCAGCTGGGTAGGCTTAGACGCCAAATAAGTTGGAGGCAGTTTATTATAGCTATGGGTTTACATACGGTTGAGGAGATGGAGACCGATGGGTTTAGAGCTTACTGGACCGGCAGTTTGAGAGAGATAACCTCTAAGGCTGATTTGCGTGAATACTGGTCCAGGATTGCTTTCGATGGTGATTTCTTGGGCCCAGTCCCCTCCTATAC
>BQNB010093232.1:0-26418 GCA_026074375.1 Tanacetum coccineum | reverse complement strand
AATTTCCATTATAATGGAATTAACATTACTAGTTGATGTGTTGTGGCGATTCTTGATTACTTGGTGCCTATATATATGCATGTGTTGTTGCCATATATATACTTGTTGTTGGAATTTAATAAACTGGTAAACCATTTACTACGAGTACGCATCAGATTAGATCTAGTTTGATATTAAGAATTAACACATAAATATAGTAAGAAACACTAACCGTTATGTTTAATGACAATAGTCAATAAAAAAGAATCTTGATCTTGAAATCTTAAGTGATTAAATTATCACCTCTATGGTTGCTCACACAACACGTCAAACAAGCACGCAACAATGCTAACTTCACGAGCTTCAAACACCAAGTGTATGCTTCTTTTTTCTTGAACCAAAAACCTAACAACTCTTGTAGCATGAACCAAAAATCAAGAAACCCTAATTAAGGTTTGTACCAAAATTGGTTGGAAAAGAAATCCAAGAAACCGAAACCCTATGGTGGGTTTATGTAGTTGTCGAACTAGGGGAACAAGGAACCAAAAACCATAATCGGATACCCTAAACGGTATACGTCCGATCACAGTTAACAAAGAGGAACATAAATCACTACATGTGATTTATTACTACATACGCATAGTATGCATGCAAGTATAATACATGCATGACAACACATGGCAATATGTTAGATATTAGAAAAAGACTCGGTCACCCCGTGTATTTTACTGTTCAATATAGCTCGTAGTTTAATAGGTAAACGTATGACTTTCGGTATTGAACCGGGTACTAATACCCGGTGTAGTGTAAGAACTATAAATACCTCTTCCAACTTTGGAAGAGGTAAGCATCTAGTCATTTTACACACACTCTTAAGTGTGTTTTCCTTTTTCTCTCTCAACTATTCTCTCTCTCTAACTTTCTCTCTCTAGATCTCTTTAGATCTATACATGTTTGTGTGAATTAGGGAACCTACACAATACCATACGTAGATGTGGTATTATGGTATTATGCCTTTGAATAATTGAAACCACAACCTGTTAAAGGTTTTCTATCTTTTCTTGCCGAATAGTTATGTCACAAGAAGAAGAAAACAAATATAGCGTTTGGTTACAATTTGTGTCGTATGTATGTTTCTGATGGGATCGAGTCAATTTATGAGGGAGAGGGATGGGGTGTCTATATAACCATCAAACCCTAGTTGTAGATAAACTAGGATACCCTCATAATCCTTATTATAATACAACTCTCATCCCTTATCTCCTAAATTGATTCCAAAACCCCCTTCTAGAAGCTATATGGGTCGGTCAACAAGTAACACCCACAAGGTTCGGGTTTTGTCAATTTTAGTCCCTTCAGTTCATATTTAAATAGTCGTTAAGTTAGTTATAAAATCATAACGGTAACTAACGTTTATTTAAAATATTTCGCGAAGCATATTAAACCTTTAATTTAAATGTTTAATAAACGTACTCTTCGTGTCTTAACGTGTGTGCCCCCAATAGGCTCACGCACTTCTAGTTGCATAACATGCGAATCCAACTATCATATTCCAACAGCTCCCACTTGGGAGTTGGAGTAGCAGATTCTATTTATACTAACAACGAAAACGTCTAGCAACACTCACATTTGTTTTTAAAACTAGAAATACCTAAAATGAAGTTTCAAGAACACTATCAACATAATGGTTATGTATTACTTGCTATTATCATCTCTTTATTACAGATATCGTTAAACCATGGATATGGATCCTAACTCATTCTATATAGTTTAACTATTTTGATTCTCGTTATAGAAGTTAATTCAGATATACCAAATGTAATCAAGAATCATCTTGAATTACCCTTTAGGTATGGCCATACAATTATCTGATTAATCTTGGAGAGGCGCCATGGTATCATTCTGCGCATATCAAGTGAAGGAAAAAATTCTTTATTGACTACAAGTGTTATGGATGCTGCTTCACATCACTTCCAAAAATAGCCTTTATAACTATAATTTTCAGGTTAGCGTTTGACTTATAATCAAAAAGTGATATCCACTCATGCAGAACTTGTTTGCATTTCAAGTCTAAGGATGAATTATTTAACCATTTTTTATATCTTACTCATGACAAGGATCCAAAAGTAAATATTTAAAGGTTGGGGCGTCTAATATGCATCCCGTGTGAATAACATATGAGTTTGGTGGGAACCATCCATGTATTTAAATAATACAACTAACACTCACATTTGCTTTAATGTAACAATATTCCTATATTATTAACCGACAATGAACATATTTAGAATAATAAAATTATTCAAAGATTAAACATGCAAATATAGGATAACAATTATTATATTTATGAATAACAAATACCACGTATCTTCATTCATCAAAAAATAAAAATTGTCTTACAATCCTAATTATCCAAATACTACAACAGCTATGCATAAGACAAATTAGCGAAGTTGAAGTCCAATGTTTTCCAACATCTCATCTCTTTCTTTACAAGACATCCTAAAATAGCGTCATCGAGTAAACTTTCTGAATACTTTGTATTCAAACTCACAAACTTGTGACGGATTTTAATGATATGATAATGTCGAGTAACTTGCATATTGTCCATCACTATTACTCTAAGGTATACTCTTATATAAAGTACATCACAATGTTACAAATACCTTCTCTATGGGTATAGTAAATTTTGAAAATCCATCCAACCTACATATCTTAAGACATCATCTTTTACACTATCTTAAATGTAAAGTATCCTCATTCTTTAAAGTGTATTGAGCAACAAATGCCCTTAGTTGAGCATATCTAGTTAGCAATTTTATCATAAATGAGGAAATCCTACTTCAACTAGAATTGAATATTTCTAGCATACAGTGTAACATCAAATAACAATTATGCTCTTATATAATTCGTAACGTTTGTTTTAACAGTCATCTAAATCACTCTCAATTAGATATTGTTATTGTTAGCTCGTCTTGCTCTTGTGCAAAAGTAACAAACTATCTGATACATAGTATAACAATACATATACAATAGAATATTAGTTAAAACACAAGGTTCCATCCATGAATTAATTATCTCAAGTGAAATATATCATTTAAGCACTTGCTTCAATGATGTATTGCAGTGTGTAGGACTTAATCACGCATATGTTTTATATCATTAAACAATTATTCCAAGGTCGTATGTTTTATTCCCTAAATTTCCCAAGTGAAGTTTCATCTAACCGCAAGATTAACAATCTAGCTTTGATTAATGATGCTTTCAATATGTTACACAACATATGAATTTTTAAGAAAAATACTAGTGATCCTCACTTGAGTGTCAGGTGTACTCAGGATTTATACTTAATAAAATCAAAAATCATATTTGTAATTTAAACTGAAGATTTAAGCTCCATAGATGCATGATCTATTCCACATTGGATTCTCTTAGCTTGTATGCTATATAAATATTATTTGAACTCATAACCCTTTTCATTACACACCGCCGTCGCAAAGGTAATCATAAAGGCAAAGAGTTATAAAACTTAATTGCCATAATTCATATTCAATGAAACTTGTATGACAAATTAATTATCTTTATATAATTAATGCGTGTAGAAAAGAAAAAATAATCATATTCAATTGCTTGATTACGATTAAAACTCTAATCATCGTCATAAAGCAATAATATGTATACAATTTTTCCCTTATGAGTACTTCTTCAAAGAAACACCCATTCATAACCTCACATATTTAACTGTTTGGTGAAAATCACATCAAGCTTAAGTAAGATTGTTTTTTTAAGGACTGCATCTTGTCATTCATATTCCAAGACATTATCAGATTCCAAGATGTGATAATTCATCATTATTAGTTAGCAGGTTTTGCAGACCCATTTAAAACTTATATTCCTCAGCATGATAAATAAAATATCACTCTATTGCTAGGCATTCTTGCGTGGAATTATGAATGAGAGTTACATTATACATTGGTTTTACATTAAACATTTATAACCTTAGTATGACATCAACAAGTGAATTCAAAAAAGGTTATGTATTTTGGTTCATTGAAATATTTTCAAGAACTGTAGATGCTCCCACTTACTTAATATAAGTAGAGCTATTCTCTAAAACTTATTATTTAGCAACAATAAATTGTTCTTAATTGGGAAATACAAAATCACATTTTACAGTTCTTGTCTCTAGCTTGTTATTAAATTAAATGCCTTTTATCATAAGATATTAACAAATTTCAGAACTTTAATTAAGACATTATAGGATTTCACCAAACCCCAAAATAGATAAAGTCTTGAGAGACCTTCTAGGTTAAACTGATATTGGGTTATCCAGACACACGCAAATTTCGTAACCGTTGATAGATTTTGGAGGTAAATCACTTAAAGTTATTAAAAATTAGAAATCAAACGATATGAATATAGTTTTTTTCAACACTTGGAATTAATTCAGAAATAAAGAAAAAAAGGAAACAGCCTAAAAAAAACAAATAAAAAAATAAAGAACCAATACAACAATAATAGTGTGGTATCTATGGAGTATTGGAAATGTGAGACTACATCAAATTCCTTAGATAACTTAATTCTCTTTAGAGTTAAATACTTTACCGAATAGGGTCTAGCCAATTTAATACAAAGAATTTAAAACCAATGCAGTTATAACGAATATTTCTTAATGAATAAATACAATAACTTTACTGTTCAGGTTTTTCAAGAAAACAGAACATGTTCAAGTATACGTTACAAGTCTTTGATATAACAAAATTACACAAAAGGCATAATCATGATTATGTGTTAACAAGAAGACATAACAATTTTACTACTTACTTTATGTTATGAGTCATTGATATATTAAAGGACTTTATATTCATGTCATAACCGGAAAACATAAATATAGTAACTAAGGGTGTGTTTGATAGCCACTTAATTAAATAACTCAGCAATGAAAACTGAATCGGTCAAAGGCTGTTTTAGTTGGTAGAAAAAAAGGGTACTAAGTGGGCCAAATCAGTTTTGAATGGGCCACCACCCATACACTTGCCTTGTGATTCAGTATCATCCAATATCTCCTAAATACCCTTTTTTCTCACGTCCTCTCCTACCTCTCCAGTCGCCCCCACTAACAAAAATTTCTCCCATGCTTAATCCACTTGGTTTCTCTTGATCTTATTGTCATACAATTGTTGCAAACCATATTCCTGCCATTTAAACATTATAGATAACTGATGTAAAATGAAAACCAAAAACCAAGTCTAACAAGCTATATAAACAATTTTTCCCACATTTTGGAGAAACGAATATATCATTAAAAATTTAAGAACCCAAGAGTGGTCATCTTTCCGTTATATACTTTTGTAACAACATCGATGTTTTTTTTTTCTTATCTATGTTTGTAAGCTTCTTCGAAGTTTACTGTGGTGTTTGGCCAAATTAAAGTGATGCCGAGTGTTTGTTTTCTTGTATTGGTTGTAGCCTTTTTGGTGGTTCATATTATTTTTACTTTCCACAAAAAAATGGGACTGAAATATATACAATAAACAAAAATATAATGTATGGTTGTGTACCGTCATATGTAGTAGTAATGGTGACTGATATAAAACATTCTAAGAAATATTGATCAAACTAACATATGATGTAGTAATGATATATTAGAATTATATTGCCAGTCAACTTAAATTGATGTTATTGTATCTCTATAGGCATGGAAAACGTTGGTGAATCTTCGAAACAAAAGAAACCTATGCTTAACTGGAAAAAGGAAATTGTGGTTAAAACTAGACAGAAGGTTAAGTTGGTAATTTCAGTCAATTCAGATCGCTCATTCAGAATAATTATCAAACAATCATTTTCACTCAGAATTAGTTTCACTCGGCATCTTGGAATCATTCAGCAGCTTTGATTCATTCAGCGTTAAATCATATTTTTTATCAAACAGCCCCTAAAGTAATTATGAACGCAAACTCTTGATTTAAGTAATTTCATATTCATAATTATCGATTATACAGTTTAACATAATTATATGACAAAAACATTTAGTCAAAAAGTTGAAGTAGCTTTAATTAGATTAGACATATAAATGTATAGGCAACAACATTTGTGTGTTTAAGTCCTGTGAATTATTAGCTTCTTACTTGCGGTTCATGTGAAAACAATTTTCATATTGTTATATGTTGTTCCTTGACACACAATAGATTTCCTCACTTGTGTACGGTACAAATTATTTATTAGAAAATAATGACAAGCGCTCGATTGTAATAAAATTGTTTGTCATAGATATTTCAAGTAGATTTCAAACCATAACGTTTAATAAGGAAATGTGGAATATTATTTATAGATAACGTTTCGAGACATCCCAAAAAGGAAATGTTAATCTTATAAAATAACATGCAATCTTCCTCAATATTTGTAGTTATATCGGAAGTAATGATTATTTAACAGAAGTTAGAAATCATTTTTAATGGGCAAACTAAAAATGAATAAAATTCTTGAGCTCCACGGAATTTTAAAATTACATGAATGTTTTTCAGTAATAAAGCAAGCTATAGATTTGTCAAACTTGTAAGTGTTAATCACGTAGAAGGCAAATAGGCGATTTGTTACTTTCCTACTCTTTAGATGCTAAAGTAGCATTTGTACTTAGGTATTGAACAGAGTATATGAAGTTCTACTTATGTAGATGAGGGGCTAGCCATCTATGCTTTCATTAACTTGAACTTTTAGCATGCAATTCCTCTTAATCTGTATGCTAGCCAAAAGGGGGTTTAGCTATATAAGGAATGAAATCGAGTTAAGGAAAATACTAGAAAGACCTGCTGGCAATTTCTTTACTCGTTGCGTTTAAATCTACATTCATTGACAAGGGCAAGATGTCATTATTTGCGTAGCTATAGACAAAATGTTATCTTTTAACCTATTAAATTATCTTTTAAGATTTAGAAACAGAAAGGTAATGAAAGATTGAAAGTGAGTTTAAATATAACTGAGAAAAAAATTCAATTATAACTAATCTTATTTTGTTAACATGAGAAGAGATTGAGTATAGTCTATCTTTCTTAAGGAAAGAGACGATGTTGTTTTTTTTAAACAAACTTTTGTTTACGAATTATGTTGAATAACAAATTTAATCAGAACATAGAAGTTCAATTTAGTAATTTCGATAATTAAATTCTTAAAAGAATTAAACAATTACTATAGTAAGACTAGGATCAACTTGACTTCCCATTATTACAGAACGTTGACAACGTGAACAGTAGGGAAGAGGTAAGCAGGGTGCTTTAAATGCATTATAAATGAACTTTAGTTTTATGAGAAAGACTTGAGTAAATCATCATGTAATGTTCATGTCATGGTTTGTCTATCTTATGCTTGGGTCCGATGTTGACAGGTAATGATTTAAGTAAAAAAGAACTTGTAAAATTGATCACTCGACTCTAACCTATAGATTGTTTTTGCATGGGTGGAAGATGAGGTCTGACCAGAGAGGTCAATCCAAGTGCACGTGTTCTTATTTTGATTGGCATAGACTTAAAATTTCACATAGGGGTATACACATAAGTTGATAAAAACATGTGTTAAGTTTACAAAGAAGCATGCAAAACATATTTGTATCACAAGTTACAAAACGTATTGTTAACTTTGTTTTTAGATGTGCTATATCGGGAAAAAATAAAAAATTGAAAAACCCTATATTGTACTTTACATGTGTCGAAGACACAAGTTCTTCCATATTTCATATATGCCGATGCATGTAGCGACGCGGGAAAAGATTAATGCGTCAATTAAAACTAGATTCTCTAAAGCATGGTCACTAAAGCCTTGGTCAAGGAGTGATTCATTCATTGATACGTGGCATAAAAATTTAATTTCTAAGAAAAAAAGTCTTATAGTTTTAGTCGTATTTGTTTGTCCAAAAACAAGTTTTAAAATAAACAATGAGGTATAGGAGTTAATTTTTTGTGGTGTAATTTAACAGACAGTTTAAACAAGATTCTTTTTTTTTTTTTTTTTTTTGCGTAAGTTCCGTCGTGGAGTAGTTTTAGGCAACATATAGATATCCTCACCCGGTATGGACACATAAACTCGCAAAAAATTTTTGGTTAAATAAAAAAGTTTACTTTCAGTATTAGTGTTTAGAGTTTCAAAAGTTTTGGCATATTTTGTAGTTTGGGAATATCAATATACGCAAATAAAAGGAAGAAAAGGGGATGAGGTGAAGACAAATTATATTGATCAGTAAATCAATATATGTCGAGTTATCATAAGAGTTTCAAAGGAGACAAAGACTCTCACTAGGTTTTTGCTAAAGTAAATAGATCGACATTCATCATATTAATGCTTGCTGTGAGTTTAAGGCAGAAAAGAAAAGGACATAATCAAATTAGTTAACTTTTAATATAACTCTATTCTTTATCAATCATTTACTAGTAATAATGAGGATTCTGGTTTTATTAATTTTTTATGGCAGAATTTGATACATAATTTTAATTAAATAATAAATAAGAAAACTTTCTTCTTGGGATCTAGCGTTCTTTATAAGTGTGGAATATAACATCAAGAGGTTGGTCGTGATGCACTGTTGGGATTTAAATAACTAGTAAACATTTACTAGAGTACGAAAGATTTTTCATTTTTTTTGGGATTAGTTTGATAGTAAGTATTAACACACAATTATAGTACGAAGACTAATGTTATGTTTAATGACTATTGTTCAAATAAACGAGAATCTTGAATCTTGAATCTTGCGAGATTAAATTATACCTTAGGATGCTACACATACGTCAATCAAGCAGACAATGCTAGTGTAACTTCCGAGCTGCAAACCACAAGGTGAATGTTTCTTTTTCTTGCACGAAAACAACAACTTTGTAATGAATGAAAATTCAGGACACTATTAGGGTTTGTACCAAAAATGGTTGGAAAGAAATCAAGGGGGGAAAATAAAACTAAGGTGGTTTATTTAGTTGTGAAAATAGAAAATAAGAACGTAAAATATAATGGTACCAACGGTATACGGGTTTCGATCACAGTTAACAAGAGGAAAATAAATCATTAATGTGATTTATTAAACATACGATTAGTATGCATGAAGTATAATAATGCTGACAACACATGGCATCTTAGTTGATGGGGTATTATGGTATCTGTTTGAACAATTGAGAAAACAAATGTAAAGTTTTCTATCTTTTCTGGAACAGTTATGTACAGAGAAGAAAACAAATATAGGGTTTGGATACAATTTGTGTCGTATGTATGTTTCTGATGGGATCGAGTCAATTTATGAGGGAGAGGGATGGGGTGTTTATATAGCCATCAAACCCTAGTTGTAGATATAATAGATGACCTTATAATCTTATCAAATAAAACTTCATCTTTATCTCTTAAATTTTCCAAAACCACTTCTAGAAGCTATTCTGGGTCAGTAACAAGTGACACACAAGGTTCGGGTTTTGTTAATTTTAGTCTATTCTGTTCATATTTAAATAGTCGTTAAGTTAGTTATAAAATCATAATGGTAACTAACGGTTATTTAAAATATTTCGTGAAGCATATTAAACCTTTAATAATAAATAAATATATATTAAATGTTTAATAAACTTACTTCGTTTCTTACGTGTGTGCCAACATAGGCTACGACTTTAGTTGCATAAACCTGTGATCCAATACCTATTTCAACACTTGTTTGTTACTATCTTTGTTTTGTTGTCGCATCTAGTCGATCTTGGTGCCCCAAATCAAGGGGAGCTTACTCCGAGGGGCACGTGCATATCGTTTTATTTTATTTTTACTTTTCATTCGTACGTTACTAGATTATCTAAACAAGACTTGCAAGACGCGCCTCTACAACACTTTTTGTTTCTACAAAAAGGGAGAGCAGATATGTAAACTCAATCACTAAATACTTATTTAGTAACTTTTAATACATATGAGTTTATATTTTGTCATCATAAAAAAGGGGGCGATTGTTAATACAAATATTGGTAAAAAACGATATTTATATTTATTGATCTTTTGTTTTGATAATACAAATATAAATGTCATACTACGTAACAAGTTTAGTAAATAGATATTTAGGTCGTATGTTTACTTTGACGGCGCAAATCACTGAAGGTATGAAGTATGAACATTATTAAAGTGTTATTGATTAAAGAAAAAGATTTTCTATATTAACGAACCCGCGCGTTGCGGCGGAACTAATTTTTTCTCGAATAATTTTTTTTACGTTTCGGGTGGTTTTTTTTTTGCCGATACGTTATGGCGGGGCTAATTTTTAATATTTTCTTTTTTTGTATGATTCGGGGGAAAAAAATTTGCGTTGGGACGAGCTAATTTTTTCCCGAATATTTTCTTTTTTGGGACGGTTTTGTAAATTTTTTTACGGGAATTTTTGTGTAAGAAAATCATAAATAGTTAAAAGGTGAGGGTCCGTTTTGTATTTTTTTTTACTTTGAGCCAGATTTTAGGCTATTTTTGGGTTTTTTTTGGGCTAATTTTTCGCCGGGGGATATTTCTTTTTTTGTTAGGATTCGGGAATTTTTTTGCGTTGGAGGTGTTAATTTTTTTCCGAATATTTTTTTTTTTGGGACGGTTCGATATCTTTTTTTTGGGCGATGAATGTAAAAACAAGTTTCTTTTTTTCGTGATACAAAAAAAATTTGACATGTTTTTTTTGTTAATTTTTTTACGGGATTTTTTGTGTAAGAAAATCGTAAATAGTTAAAAGTTGAGGGACCGTTTTGTATTTTTTTTTACTTTGGGCCAGATTTCAGAATAATTTTGGGCTAGTTTTTTTTTTTTTTTTACTTTGGGCCAAATTTTGGGCCACATTTTATGCGAATTTTAGGCTAGTTTGTCGACAAATATGTATATTTTTAGTAATAATTTTTTTTATATGGCTTATGTTGTATGGGCTAATGTTTAATTGTTTGTTTTTTTTTTGCTATATGGGTTTTTTTTCAATTAATGGGTTTGTACGTTAGTGCATATCGATAATTTTAAGTATTATGGTATCGAAGATGTTTCGGGGTATTTTTATTAATTGAATAATTCGAAACTTTTGTAATATTTTTTTTTCCTTTCTACTTTGTGCATACAAAAGATTTTAAAAAAAAACAATAACAAAAATCAATTAAAAAAAAATAAAACAACTTAAAATCGGGCTGTGCCCAAAAATGGGAGCGTTATGTAGCAGTTGGCCGAAGTTCAAAACGACTTCGTTTGCACGTGAATGTTGCTATATGGGTATTTTTAATTAATGGGTGGTTAGTTTGTGACCATTATCAATTATTTTAAAGAATAGGTATCGAGTGTTTCGCTAATATATTCTCATTTTATAATTTTAACAGTTGTTTGCTTGTTTAAAAAATGTAAATAAAGAAGTTATAAAACAAAGTATCTTTTGACTCGATGTTCATCAGTTGTTGTGGATGAATCATTTTTCTAAAGAGTTATTGCTTTCAATAAGATTTTGATAAATTAGATGCTGTTCTGGAAATGACTATGTAAATATCTATAACAGGGTAGTGAGAATGTGATGTGATTATGCATTTTGAATTGTAATATGTTAGTAATCAAAAACCTAATTATGTGAATGTTTATTAACTATGAAAACGGCTTTTAGACACCAGCTGGACGTGCAGCATTGTTCATAAACAGTGCCTGCTAAAGATCTCTTACGTTGATCTCTCAACTAATTTCCTAGAGGAAAATCTATGGATCTTCATATGCATTCTACACTTTTTATGCATTGTACGATTGGGACAGTGATAATTGCATCAGGATTGTATGATGTGAAACGTCAATGGTAAACTTGAACCGACAACCAGCAAAGCGCGGATTCTCTTTTAACCACACAAAAAGCTAGGTTGAATCGACGTGCGGCTTTGACTTGTTTAGATGTTTAGACAGTGCATTTCCTTAATCAAATGTCTTTTTTCCTAAAAAAGAATAATCTACCATTCTCATTATCTCCAAAACTTTATATTATCATTATACTTTTTGGTACCATCATCACTTGTTTTATGCTTAAGAATATTTTCTTAATGGTCTTTTTCAACATTTTGTGATGACTAATTAATCTTACTATATGCTTTTTGATTCCATGATGATCTCACATCTATTAATATAATTATAATGGGCAGGTGACACTGATTATTCTAAACATCAAAATGTTCAAAATTGTTTAAGATTAGCATCATCTTCCCTCATTTAAATATAATGCACACATAAATCATTAGAAAAGCTAATTAGGTGTCTGCAAGAAAAACAAGTCCTTTTCCGCTCTTCCGCACTTGTGGAAGAGCGATAAAAGACTAAGAATGCAGTGTTGTATGGAGGATGTTTTACCATTCCTGATGATGATGATTGTAGAATGTGTTGAGGTAGGTACGATGACGTTAGTCAAAGCAGCCATGAATAATGGAATGAGCCAGCTAGTGTACGTTGTTTACAGCAACCTTCTTGGCACAATCGTCCTTTTCCCTTTTTTTGCCGTCCACAACCACAGGTTAGTCATCAGTGACGCCTCAATGTTGTCTACTTTATGCAGTAATGCTTGACATTTCATTTGCAGAAGCAATTGGCCCCCGATTACTTCTCTCATATTCAGATATGCGATCCTTGGGCTTTTAGGGTAATAAGCTATTCAAATATTACATAACTATTAGTATTTTTGTCACGTTATATGAACATATCACATTTCAATGCCAATGATTGCAGGATCGGTCTGCTGCAACCACTTGCATATGCAGGTATCAACTACAGCTCACCAAGTCTAGCAACCGCTTTGGGCAATATGCTTCCAGCATACACATACTTGATAGCGATCATTCTAAAGTAATCGTCTTACCATGATCTATGCTTTGACATTGTTTCCATTTGTTGTGATTAATCCTTTCTAATGTGCAAATGACAATTTGTGCATATAGGATGGAAAAGTTAGACCTAAAAAGCTCAAGCAGTCGAGCGAAATCATTGGGTACAATCATAGCAATATCAGGGGCATTCCTGCTGACATTCTACAAGGGCCCGGAGATTTTTCAAAGGGCTTCTTCTGATTCATCGGACATGATTCTTATGTCACAACCGTCATATTGGGTACTTGGAGGACTTATTCTTGTAACCACTGGCATTATTTCTTCCACATGGAATGTTCTTCAGGTATGAATCCTTCATTATGAGTTAGGAGTGATTATTGTAGGAGGAAACATAAGATAATAGTTATTTTATGCTTTTTTCGGGTCACGAAGCCTGTTCTTAAATTTATTATGTTCAGACAGCAACAGTTAGGGAGCACCCAGATGAAATTACGATGGTGTTTTACGTTTCACTCTTTGGAACCATACAGTGTGCAACCTTTTCTCTCGGAATAGAGCGCAATCTTAACTCATGGGTATTGAGCCCTGGTATTGAAATTGTGGCTGTTGTTTTCGGGGTAGGTGTTATCTTCTTTTACTCACAATAAGGCTAATGATTTGGATTGTAAGAATCCGTCCTGATGTCATCTCAGTATAGGGAGTATTTGGATCAGCATTCCGTTATCGCGTCTTAATGTGGTGCCTCCATAGAAAAGGACCGATTTATGTAGCCTTGTTCAAGCCTATCTCAATGGTCATTGCAATTATAATGGGTATCATTTTTCTTGGTGATACACTTTATTCAGGAAGGTTAGAAACTTAAAATTTGTATCAGTCTTCTCTTATTTGCTAACTAGCGATCGCAGTTTTGACCCATTTACTTGTTAATGGGTTGGGTTGTGTTTCAGTCTCAAACGGGTCAAGTTGAAAAACAGTTACCTAAAAGGAGAACGGATTAGGTTAGTTGCTGTGTTTGAAAGTCACCCAAAGCCTATACTATCGCCTAAATGTTGTATCCAAAAAATTAGTTTTCTGAAGTATCAATTTTGATCCATTTTGATCTGTTAGCCAGCATGTCCAACCTGCGTATCTTTCCACTTCTTCTGCTGACCTATAATCTCAAAAAAAACTAGAATATGCACCCTGATTTTACATATTGTGCAGCGTTATTGGAGCAGTAATAATTGCCTTAGGATTCTATTCGGTAGTCTGGGGTCAAGCCAACGAAATGAACAACTTAGTCGTGGACTATATCAGTAAACCGAATCCAAAAACTCCTCTCCTCTCATGCGAAAATTTATCGGAATGTTAAGGCATTTTGTACATGTCATTTCCATAGTTTCCTTTTGTGCAAGAAACAAATATGTAACTATATCCTATTTAGATGGGAATCACAAATCTAGTGCATTGTTATTGCTAGCCTGCATATTTTCAGTTGATTATGACAAGATTGATCTTTTTTTTTCCTTCACGTAATAATGCTTATCAACAATTACAACTGAATGAGACCTTTAATAGTTTGTTAACAAAATGACAAACGTGGATTAGGCAGAAAAGAATATATAAAGATTTCTTTTCTTAAGAAAAAGTAACGCAGTTAGTCCCCACCTCCAACTTTGAAAAAGCTACCTAATTTATCACCCATTAAGAATTTTTAATAAATGATTACGAGGCAAAATGAAAAAATCAAGAAACGCGGATTAGGTATGGTTATATGCATTAGCTTAACCATTTGTAATAGAAGTTAGAGATCGACTTGTTATAATTTAACAACCCCGGTGACCAGGATAAGAATTCTGCCTAGATGTATTGTACACACTTCTCTTGGACTCTTGGTACATGGAAAATAAACAGTATGAGATGAATCTTGTTGAGTTCATTACACAATCACAACCTGTTCTGGCTCGATCTTGTATAGCAGCTCAAAAAGAACGCATGAGGTTCGTAAATGACATTCCGAACCAACCATTTGGTAGAGAGTAAGCTGATAACCCCATGATTTGCAGTGTATTTAATGGCATCGCTATAACACTGTCCCTGCACAGGGGTTCATGTTTTCATGGCCTAGATTAAGCAGAATCAGGGTTGCCAGGGTTCTGTTTTTCGGACGTGCTCTTTCATCTATGAAGAATGCTCGTCTCAGCAGAACTACAGTTAAAAAAAATTAGTATGATGGTGGTATTTATGTATCCGAGACAGTCATCCCTGGAAAACCTAGCGTTCATATTTTAGTTATGTATGTTGGAACGATTGTCGAACTATAACAACAACTGAACAGCCCACATACCGTTTCTATATTGTTGATAAAGCAAAGCTAAACGCAGAAAATAACTTGCTGCATTTTTTTTACTAACCATTTATCATCAACATCTTCAAACAAGAACAACAAAATTTGAAACATTAACTTTGCAAATGAGCCTTATGATCCACACTGCATATTACTAATTTCTCTTACAACTCGCAAAGTCAAAATATAAAGTCAACTTTCGCTCATCTAGATTACGAATGCACTATTAGTGCAAAAAGCAACAAAGCTAATACCAGTGGCAGATTTTGCGAATCCAATGATTTAGCAAAAGGGTCTGTATGCGAGCTGTAGTATATAAAAGACCTTGATGCAGCTGTCACGTGAGACTATTTACACACTGGTCCTTGATAGATCGGTAGATCCTGATCAAATTCAAGACTTGAGATCATCAGACATCGCTGAAGGTATACAATACGTTACAAGGTTCTTCCTTCACCATCTTCGTCCGTAAGACCACAATCTAAATCAGATCTAATGTATCAATCCTGAATTGTCATCTCAATGCAGGCAGTATTTGTGTCGGCATTTCACAAACACGCCTTAATGTGGTGCCTCCATAGAAAAAGGCCAGTTTATGTAGCCTTGTTCAAGCCTATCTCAATTATTATTTCAGACTCCAGTTATTATGGAATCATGTTTCTTGGTGTTACAGTTTATTCAGGAAGGTTAGCAACCTAGCATCAATAACAGTGTTATTTTCTCTGCTAACTAGAGGTCAAAGTTTTGACCCATTTACTTGCTAATGGGTTGATTTGCATTGTGATTTTATCTCAGAGATGGTTATGTGAGTCGAAACATTTGATTTAATCTCCAACGTTTTTGACATTTTATAAGGGCCCAGAGATTTTTCAAAGCGTTCCTAATGAGTCATCAGACGTGATTCTTTTGTCACAACCTGTCATATTGGAAACTTGGAGGACCTATTCTTGTAGTCACTGGCATTCTTTCTTCCAGGTGGAACGTTCTTCAGGTACGAGACTGAGTCCTCTCATTTAAGCTAGAATGAGTTGTTATTCTAGGAGGAAACATACCATAATTGTAACTTTGTACTTTTCTGGATTAGAAGCGTGTTTTAAACCTTTTGGTGTTTAGACAGCAACCTAACCTTTTGATGTTTAGACAGCAACCGTTAGGTTGCACCCAGATGAAATCACTATGGTGTTTTATGTTTCGTGCTTTGGAGCCATAGAATGTGCGATAATAGAACGAAATCAGGAATCATGGGTATTGAACCCTGGCATCGAGATTGTGGCTGTTGTTTTGGGGGTAGGGGTCATCTTGTTTTACTTATAAGAATGTTAATGAAGTGGATATGATAGATCAATTCTGATATTAGGGTAAGCATTTCATAACCGCGCCTTAATGTGGTGCCTCCAGTTTGTGTAGCCTTGTTGCAGTTGTTATGGGGATCCTGTTTCTTGGAGATGCACTTTATTTAGGAAGGTTAGCACAGTGTTCTTTTTATCTGCTAAATAGAGATGGCAATTTTGACCCATTTACTTATAAATGGGTTGATTTGGTTGGTGTTTTTATCTCAAACGTGGGTATGTGGGTTGAACCGCTTGAAAGTCGTCCAAAGTCTATTGTTGATAAGTACATCCTAAACATTTATCCAAAGGTTTAGATTGTTACAGTATAAGATAACTAATCCATTTTAACTAGTATCCGGCCTATCTTACAACTTTTTCAAGCTAACCTATAATCTCAGGAAACCAAACTAAGAACCCTGATTTTCAACATTTTTATGCAGCGCTATTGGAGCAGTTATAATTGCCATAGGATTGTATTCGGTGGTGTGAGGTCAAGCCAACGAAAAGAACAACTTATTTACCTGATGATGTTTTTCAATATGCTCATTTTGTGCAAAGAAACAAATATGTGATTATGTAATATCTGGATGGGAACCACAAATTTATCGATACATCATTGTTATTGCTAATTTGCTAGGCCTGCATTTTTCAGTTGATTATGACTGATTTAGCCTGGTCTTTTTCATATAGTTAATAATGTTGCTGTCATCATCTAGAATTAAATGAGACTTTTAATAGTCAGTTAACAAAATAAGACTTGAAGCTGATAAGTCAACATCACAAGCTAATTTGTATTCTCAAGTTTTTGAAAGGGTAAAAGATGCCTTATCATTCGAAACCCAAGGCGCCAAGCATTTCTTTTCTTCCTCAACCTATATGTAGCTCTTTTCAAGTGTCACCAGTGTTGCAGCCTTCTCAAAGCTTTCAAGCACCTATCTTCCCATCAATCCCATCTACTTCAAATCAGATCTTGTCTCCAGCTCATGACTCTTCTCTTTATACAAAAGCAAATCCACAATCTACCTCGTGCACTCTTAAAGGTAAGTCAAACAAAGCGTCTGAATGTCATGCGATTTGCAGCAAGGCACTAAGATTTGCTAAGATTGTGCAAAGACAAGAAATACATTTCGAAGAACAAAGAGAGGGAAGCTGGAAGGATGTCATCCAGAATTAAGAAAAAAGGCAGAGGTAATACAAGGAAGAACAACATTGGAAATATAGGCAACGACGATCATTCTTGTTCAATGTCTCAAGAGGATTCAGGGGATGATGAATCACTATCTATGTACAGTCTTGGGGCTTCTCTCGGCATAACTCTCGATGGAAATCCGGCTCGTTCAAATAATGACGTGTTTAGTGACTTCTTGTTAGAGGTAAAGAACAATGACATACCACATCCTCCTTTGTGAGCTTCAATAGTGGCATTAAGGACATCAATGGCTTTTCTCCTTTACATGGTTGGAGCTCCTCACATTATTTTGATCATCCTCGTGTACAACTTTGTTGTTGAGTTACACCATCTTGGTTCAAGTACTTCAATAGCTTAAAGTTCATCCATACGTACTTCTCAATTTCCAAGTTGCCATAGCAGTTCAGAACCTCAGAAAGAAGATCCTGATATTATGGTATTATATTTGTATCCAAGACGGTCATTCTTGCAAAACATAGTGCTCGTATTATATTTATGCAATGTTGCAAAAATCGTTAGGCGTTAGTCAGGCGGTCGACCACCTTCGAGGCGGAATTCGCCTAGGCGGATTGGAATTTTATGTATATAAATATTATTATAAATAATATGTAGTTCTAATTTCAAACAATTCAAAGTTCACATAGTTTAAAGTTGCAAAATAGACAAATAAATATAAAACTCAAGTACTTCAAACTTCAAACATGAACATATCACTTCAAATACTTCAAACATTAATATTAAATTGATGTTTGATTTTCATCTTGTCCATATTGTTCAATTGGTTCGAATTTCATACAGAAAACCCATGACTTTGTGTTTACAATCGATGGTTTGTCTTTTATGTTAAGATGTTATGATAAAATAAATATGAGTAGAGTATATTGGAAAGAAAACCTTTAATTTTTGGTTAAAATGTTGACTTTTTGTTGACTTCGTTAACCGCCTAGCTCCGCCTAAGCGGATGTTTGACCGCCTTTTGACTTTTCCGCCTAGTTTGGCCGCCTAGCCATAAATCGAGGCGGTGTATGCCCGCCTAGCGCCTAGGCGGCCGCCTAGCCCGCTTTTTACAACACTGTATTTATGTATGTTATAACAAAAAACCAAATACCAATCCCTAAAAAGATCAATCCGGCATTTCTCAATTGTCTGTAAAGCAAAAACTAAACGCAGAATCTAGTTAACTTGATTCTTTACTACAAACCATTTATCATCAATATCTCCAACCAAGAACTACAAAATTTGTGATGCACAGTAACTACTACCCAGTTACAATTTGAAAGGTCAAAATATAAAGTTACCCTTCGCTCATCATGATATCAACTTTTTCATAAACATTTAACGCCATAAGAACTGCTTTCAAGGATTTGCTACCAAAAATAACCAGTTACAAACAAAACTCACTAGCTAAACCACTTGACCGCAGATGCAGAATTAGTACAAAAAGTAACAAACCAGATATCAGTAGCTGATTTTGCGGTCACATGTTTTAGCAGAAGGGTCTGTGTGAGAGCTGCAGTATATAAAAGACCTCGATGCAGCAGTTACATGACACTATTGGTACACACTAGTCCTTGATAGATCCTGTATTCATGACTTGAGATCATCAGACATTGCTGAAGGTATGCAATGTGTTAAAAGGATGTCCCGGGTTGCTTCCTTCGCCATCTTTGTCCGTAAGACGACAATCTACACAAACCAACACTAAAATGCTTATTGACATTGAGTGGAATATTTTAACTAATTACATGAAGCATAGACGAAAAAATGGACAGGTTGGCTAACAAATCAAAGTAGTACTTTTCTGGACAGGTTGAAAGGGGTTGGTGGACTGACCAACACTTCCTTTGTCACTTTTTAAACTTCATAATTTATATACGCATACAAAATTAAATATCACCCTTTGACACGATTTCAACAAGACGATTTAGAAGCCTGTACACACATTCATATTCTTTTGGCACCTTTCGAATCGCTTAACCCATTTGACCCGCTTAGCTAGTCCCTTTAAGTAAGGACCAATAGAATTTATCCGATTGACCCAATTTCACATTGCTGGATTAAAACTGTAGATCGTGGCACGGAGAGAGAAAGAGAACCTGTTCATATTCGAGGTCAAACTTAAGAAATTCTTCAGTGCAACTTTCCACCATATCTGCTAAAATTTTCAAGTTCTTGACTGGCTTGTTGTTAAAAGCAACAACCTACGAGTATGACACGAGATAGACAAGAAATGAGTGACAAAAAAGATGAAAACTTATGTAATTTGGATCATTTCAGGATAATCTTCAGTCTAACCTGAGTATTCACTATTTCTTCATATCCTATATTGATGTCGGCCACAAGCACCTAATATAAAAAGAAAGAACTTGATTATTTTTCAGTATCATAAGTCCCCTTGTACCAGAAAACATATCAATGAGGCCATAAGACCTAACGAACGAGAATCCGAAAACACAAAGGAAGAAACCTAACCTGAGAAACAACGACAAGTTGCTCATCAACAGATTGTGCCATGGCATGTAGATGTTTGTCCAATAGCTTTACTGGAGCATCAAAATCATAATCTTTTCCATACTGAAAATTCAAAAAATTTACATATAAAAACTCATTAAATCTTTTTTGGCAACAGAGCATAAACTCTCATAAGAAAAGTATCCATATATAAGTCGATTTCAAGGTCGTACCTCCGAACGCAGATATGGCACAGACACGGTGGTGAAAACGAATCCAGCAATGATGTAATAAGAAGGGGGATTGTTCCCAATGTGTGCTGGTATCAGTCGCTTATGGGTTGCAAGTTTTATGCTGAACTCATGTACCTTCGAATTTCTGAGGATTTTAACCAGAGCTTTATCACCAGTATACTTTTGTGAGACAAGGTAACTGAAACCAATACGTTCTCCGTGCCTGAACGGAACTGAAACCAATAACATGGAAAGCAGAGTAAGAATTCAAAATGATACTAATGAAGAAAATTCGGTCAATCTGCTGAACTTACCATAAAAATTCACACACTATGGTATATTAACTTATTTTATAACACATGACATTCACTGAAAAAAAGTGATGATTATAAACATGTTACATTTCACATGTGACACCTATATGTCAGTAGGACCTATACAATCATCAGAAGCATTTGTTTGAGACAAAAAAATTATGACAGTAGAACCTATATCTTATAAAATAAACCGTCAATCTTAGTTGAGAATTAGAATGTACTAGAACAATAATGCTTACGTGTGTAGCCTATGGCATAAACTGGGAAACACCCAAAACTTTACTGAGAACTAGAGCTCAACATACAGAAGAATCTAAAGAATGAGAGTAAGATAAGCCAACCTGTTCCATCATTGGCAACATTAACCCCATCAAAGCTAAGGATTATATCAGACGGACTCAAGACATTAGATTCTGGAGCAGTAGGTTCAATTCTTTTGATACGCACACCTTTATGCTCGCTGCCCATTCCCACTGACATGCGCAGGTCTGGATTTTCCATCTTTTGCCACTCAACACCAAGAATTGGAAAGCCTAATATAATGATATGCAAAAGGGTGTAAGGTATGAAAAGGTGTATGAAATTTAATTAACAAATAAGCAGATACCCGCTATTTCAATTAACATAAATAGAGACAAGAAAGAAGTAGATGAAATTAATATCAAACAACCACCTGTATATTCTCCATTCTTCTCGTAATCAAGAATAAAATGATTGATAACTGGGGTTGGTATGACATAACCAATATTCTCTGCATCATCATGTTTAAGAGACTGAAACGCAATGCCAACACACTCTCCCTTATCATTAAAGGCAGGGCCCCCGGAATTCCCAGAGTTAATTGCAGCATCAATCTGCAAAGTAATCATAAAAAAAACCATAAGAAACTATATCAAGTCAACTAAATGGATTATTTTTCTGAAACTGAATATAGAGGGTTGAATTCTTTGTACCTGCAACCCAAGAAGCTCAGTTGATCCATGAACATAAGATAATATCTCTATCCGAGACACAACCCCACTAGTCACCGAAATTGTATCTCCTCCAATAGGATAGCCAACAACAGTGACAGCATCTTGTAATGCAGGCAAGTCTCCGAACTCCAAGGGTGATATTCCTTCCCAGAATTCATCATCGCTCACACTCAACATTGCTGCCACGCCCATGTAAAAAAGTGTTCAGTTTATAACAAACCTCATAATAAAGAAAACAATAACACCACACTGAATATAAGTATAAAACTGATCGATCTTTCGTGTCTGACTTTTTACATCGAATTCATTTT
The DNA here is from genome assembly GCA_026074375.1 of Tanacetum coccineum. Lineage (NCBI taxonomy): Eukaryota > Viridiplantae > Streptophyta > Magnoliopsida > Asterales > Asteraceae > Tanacetum > Tanacetum coccineum. The sequence goes on along the minus strand of BQNB010093232.1, from coordinate 4,501 downwards.
TTTCCTAAGTTTGTTATATGCTACTAAATACTAAATTTAGGAAACATTATTTATTCATAAAGAATCTTATATCCTTTTTCTTGAAGAATCTAGAATAGTGAAGGCACGCTGGTAGTTATCTCGATATTCAGTTTTCTTAAAGATAATTATTACCTCCGAACCGATTCCCATGGGGAAAGCTATAAATTTAATCATACCCAAACACTCAAATCCCGATGTCAGGTTCCTTATTACAGCCTACACTTCAACCTTTATTATCAAAAGAAAAGAATCATAATCACACATTCAAACACCCGCCATCATACATTCAAGGGTTAACTGGCTAAGCTAATAAAAAAACCTTACAGTTTTTAGCAAATATCCGTTCCTAAAGGGCATTATGCTAAAGCCGTTCTTTGCTTTCCAAAGCCTATATATGACTTATCAATAAGTGCTTCTATATAAACTTAATAGCTTATTGTACTATGATAATACACTTAGCCGATATGAACCTCGAATAAGCTTAGCCAAAGATCCCCTCAATTCTTAACAAGTTCTATTTATTACTACAATCCCATATTAGACTAAACAATGAAATAGCAAAATCTAGTTTAGTAAACTCAACCATACACCTATAACTTTACAGTTATCTCATACCCAGGTTTCCAGAAACCTAATAACCTATCACATCCTATGTGGCTTCGTCATTTACCTAGCCACCATGCCAAGTGGCCTCGCCACTTTAATTTTTTTGGTATCTCGTCGTGCAGACGAGTCAAATGACGACAAAAAGAGTTTTTTTTGTGATTGATTTATATAAATATGTGGGTGTTTGTGTGTGAGGTGGTGGGGCCAAAGTGAGGAGATAGGGGTGTGTTATGAGTGAATGGGTATTTTTGAGTGGGAGTGAGATGCTGATGTGGCAGGCAATGGGGCCCAAGTGAGGAGATATATCTCCCCACCATACTCCTCCCTCTTATACTTCAACCTTTTTAATATAAAAAAAAAAAATACCAGAAATCACCGAACACCGATTCATAAACTTTTCACGTCTTGCACTTGAGTTACAACAAAATGTAATCACAATGCAATATCAAGATATTTCTTTTGGATGATGTATCCCGGGAAGAACTCCAGTTTAGTCGTAGATAATGATCATGCTTGAAAGTCTTGGCATTCGCAAGCACCTTGAGGCGGTTATAATCAACCACCTTCAGTGGTTACAATAATAATACAATACAATACGTTTAAGAATTTTACTATATATTAACATAGCTCTAAGGGGCTATATTTAAACAATAAAAAACAACTTTAAATCGTTGTAGTTTAATCACACCCACCTGTTAAAGTGAAACAATTTAAACAAGTTCATTATCTTTTTAAAGCGTAATTCTTAGTAGTGCACTGTTTCTAGAAACTGTTAGAACTGAACGTGAAACGTGAAATGTTTGGAAGGTGTGTGATTATAATAATACTCCATAACGAATAAGAAATAAAAGCATAGTGCGGTACTAACTACTAACCGATATCACATTCGGTACCAATAGCTAAAACATTAGCCAAATACTTAACATCAGACCCTCGTTTCTTAACCTTAACTTGCGTAAAATGCTCAACCGAATGCGCATTTGTCAAGACCCTCCTCCCACTAATAATAAAACCACTACTACTAGAACTATACTGTCTCTTCCTTTGCCACGGAAGAGAAAAATTAGGCTCCGTATGGACACAAAACACCTTCACCACCGCATCCATCGACGGGACCACTTTCCCAACACTCTCAGGCACCATGACGTCATACTCCCCGTTTTGATGGTCTGCGTGACGGGATGATCTTCGTTCAGGTGAAACGACGATTGCCACGTCGTCGGGTTTTGGTGTTTTGGTGCGTTTGGAGGTACGGCGTTCGGTTTTGGTGATTGGTGTTGGGTTAGGGTTGGATGGTTCGGTGTTTGGAGTGTTTTTGGGTTTACGGCCGCGTTTGCGTGATGGTTTGTCCATGGTTAGGGTTAGGGTTAGGGTTTGAATGTGGTAGTTATGGTGGATGAAGGTGGTGGGTGAAAGGTGGTGTGGAAGAGATGATGGGATGGGCCTCAGGTTAGGCCTAAGAAAAGTGGATTCGGTTTTGGATAGCCCAACTAATGAGGCCGTGTACATTTGCATTTCAATTTCATGTTTCATATACGAGCAAGATTACCCGCGCGTTGCTGTGGGACGTTAATTTTTGTGCGCTGTTGCGGGACATTAATTTTTTTTTTTTGTATTTTGTATCTTGTGCGGGTTTATTTTTTCGGTCTCTGTAGCGTTATTTTTTTGGAAGTTGATATGCACACCACACAAACTGATGTGCACACCACAAAAATGCATATGTGTTGTTGTACCATCTATACTTTCTATTAAAACACACTTTTGACTGACATCATGTTGCTGAGGTGTCATTCAATTAAACCTTCACTTGAAATAATTTTACACATTTATGACATCATTTTTGTATTTAACTTTTTTAACTTTTGTTTAATACATAGTATTTTGTAGTTTGTCTTTTGTATGCATACAAGTATGGGATGACCCACCTCTTTTTTTGAGAGTTCCAATTCAAACTTTTCCAAAGCAACCTTTTGAATTTGAATTTCAAAAATTAAATTTGAATATTTGTTCCGATAAGGCATCTTATATGTATCTTCTTTCAATTATAAGTCAGATCTCCTGTTATACCGACCACCATTTTTGTTGCACCAATTCTTTGATCACAGGTATGAGGTACCTATTTATAAATCATTTATTTGTTTGATTCGTCAGTTCATATTTCTGGTTTCAAAACTATAAATTCATATATTTGATCAATAGTTGGTGTTTAGAATAGTTGGATTTGTGTTTTCAGATTATGCCGAGGTTACCAAGCTTTAATTTTTGGCCTTGCTCCAGGTCAGAAACTCACAATATACCAATCCGGTAATCCGAGAGGTACAAAGTTATTACTTAACAGCTTTGGTGGTTAGAAATGTTGAGTTTGTTTATGGTATAAGTTGTTTAGTAAAAATATTGACTTGGAACCAAGTTCTTGTGAGTGTAAATGTAAATGTATTTGTGAGTGCATTTTCAAGTTTATGATGTCTCAAATACATTTTTTTGGTTACTCTATGTTCCTTGGATTTTCTTACTCGCCCCCATCTTTGAATTATGGGCTGATATCCTTGAACTAACCATTTTTTAACAAATCTCATGTATGTTATGGCATTTCGGCTCATATCTTTGAACTATGTCAAACACCTTGTGTAGGTTTGTAAATCAAGATCTGTATTCGTAGCAAAAACCATTAAAAAGTGGAGCTTCTTGTGTTAAAATACAATAAATTGGAGGATGCAAAACACATACTATATTCTTTCATTGATTTATTTATTAGAAAACTTGATCGTTATCGAAACATTTTAAGAATTCTAATTATGAGATCAAACCAATTGATATTATGCTTAAAAGATTGGATGTGTATAGTTTTAGTTACATTAGTAAAATTGGTAGTGTAAAAATCACCTTTACTTATATTTATAGTCGCAAGATTGAGTAACGATAACAATGTCTAAAAATTGTAATTTCACAATATAGGGAATGACTTCTTGGAATTTAGACCTTCTGAGATAGCATGTGAAGGCAATATTTGTCGTTGGACAGACACAAATGTGTGCACTCTTTTAAGATGTACAAAAGGTAATGATAATACAATGTTTAGATTTTTTTTGTTTAATTTCATAGCAAGTCCTGAGCTAGAATTATCTTTTTCTACAATGGGCCACTGTAATGAGCTAGAATTATTTTTCAGTTTCATGTTAGAACATTATCGTCGAAGATCTCACTCTCAACTTTCCGGCTACCACATCTCCTCTTATTCATGCCACCGTTTCCGCCCCTGTTCTCTAAATCCAGGTAACCCTCTCGTGCTCTCTTTGGTGAAAGGTCTTTGCACACATGTGGTTATCGATGTTCTTCTATATGAATAATTACAAGCGAGACTGTTCATCAATCCATTTCAACTTTGTTATAAGGAGTTGTTTTTTATTATAATGAGTTAGATGTAGTTTTTAAAAGGATGCATTATCTCAAATAAATCATGAAGAAATAAACAACTATATAGTATTTTTACAATTTCTTAGAACAATACCTTGATCATCATAGTTAACTAATGATCTTTGCAACTCAATTCGTTATAGTAAAAATTTTAGTTACCCAAAGGACAATACTTGTGCGTCAATCTGATCATGGGTAAGTTTAGAGGACCATTTGTGCAACTAATAAGAGGCGGTTGTAGATTTAAGGGAAATGGTAAGTTCGATTCATGTCTTTTGTTGTTGACTCTATGTTTCGAGATGAAGCTTATAGCTTTTGGTTGTGGTATGTTGGACAACATTGTTGGGAATTAAGGGCTTCTACAAGTTTATACTGATGAAAGGACTTAGTACTGCTATTTGAAGATTTGTGTTGTTACTGAAGATTGAAGAAAATAAACTAAGTCATTAGTACTGCTAGT
>BQNB010093231.1:12500-26418 GCA_026074375.1 Tanacetum coccineum | reverse complement strand
TATATATATATATATATATACTCGGTTTAGCACACCTTACTCGCTTCATCCATAAAACCTCTTCAACTAAGCATTATTCATTCGGATCACGTTGTCTAATCGTAATGTTTTGGGTATCAAACTCCTTTATTCAAAATTTAAATCCCTCTTCACGAAATCCCATAAAACCAAACGGCCATCATATTTTTTTTATATAAACTCTTTTCTTCCACCATTACTCTCATTCATTTCAAAAATCAAACATCCCATTTTTCCTCTCACTCAATCTTAACAATCACCTTCATCCATGGAAGTTCTCTTGGAAAGTTTAAGTCCTGTCATGATCGTCATCATCATCTCGCTCTTAATGCTCCTCTACCCGATGTTCAAGTTTTCGGATGGAGATTTGTTCTTTGTTTTAGCCTTTTACATTACCATTGTATTTCCTATCCTTTGTATTACGTTAAGTATTGAAATGAAGTATATATAATGCATTTCTATCTTCCTCGTGATTGTAGTGTGTTCTTTATTTTTTTATTATCGTCGTCGTCACTCGTTAACTCGCCCGAAAAATAAACAAGTGGCAAAATAACAACACCAATAAAACTTGTTAATATTTACTTAGGACAACTCCCATAAGTGCTAAATATTATACATATAAATAAAACAAAAAATATATATATATAATATTTTTTTATTTCTGTTTTTCGTCCTCTGCCAGTTTCATCGGATATAAAAGCCGGTTCCCTCCACAAGAAGGAACCGGCGGAACCGGGCATCTGACAGAACGAATATATCAGTCCTCTTTTTATCTCTTCACTTTTTTCATCCTTGTCCTCCTAAACCGCCATTGACGAACTTAACTCATCAACAAAATTTTCTTGGTAAAATCGTCTTTCAAATCGTGAAATCAACTACATTGTAAGTATTAAAATCTATTCTCATCTTTGATTTAAACCTAGATTAATCCCTTTAACCAAATTAGGGCTTGTCAAAATTAATCTCATTCAGTCGATAAATTTAAACGTAATTAACTATTTAAGATCTCCTTAGTTAGGAATTGCATCTTTTATTAATTAGAAAAACAGCTCATGCCTATGAACACGTTAACCGAATAATTTTTTGAAAAATTAAAAAGATAATTGATGTATTATGCCATTGTTAATACTCGTAAAAATACTCTATAATCCCAGAAACTTTGTTTCAAAGAGGTCGAAAGTAAACATAATTTTAAATCAATGTCAAAACGCCATCATTTTGATATAATGAGATTATTTCGACAAGTATAGAACAATGAACCAAAAACCCACTTTCACTCATTATGTTCAATTGCTTTAGGTGCCAAAAATGTCAAAATCCATCCACGTCGACCACAAAGATACCGCCTATTACATCCCTAAATATCACCAAACCCCGAGCTTCAACGACGATGAAAAAGCCATCTATAAAAATCTTGAACGACGTTTCTTTCATGAAGGTCATGTTGTTGATCCATCCTTTCTAGAGGTCGAACCCAACATCTATCAAATCTTCTCGGCCGTTAAATTTGATTGCCTTTTAGACATCAATGAACAAATTTGTCCCGTATTCGTTCGAAAGTTTTTTAAAAGTGTCCGCCTCTCTCAAAATTATAAGGAAACTCTTTCCATCGTCTTCATCATCCAAAACTTTGAAGTCTCTATCTGTCTTACAGAATTCACTCGAATTCTTCGTGTGCCATGCGAAGGTGTGTGTATGTTCTCAAATGAGTGGTCCATTGCTTCCCAACCTAATTGCGCCGACACCAGTCCAAACTACCTAACTCCCTTGGATGATCTGGTTGTGGTTTGAGACGCCATCTTCTACGAAAGACCTCCAAACACATACCGCAGACTTAAAGGTAAGAAAGTTATTTCCGACCCATTTCAAATGGTACTTTCAGAAGTGAAGATTGAATTTAAAAGATGGGAAACACTTCTATGCGAAAATGCCATTTGTCTCTCGGGATATAAGGATCACCCAAATGCTTGTCTCGTATACATGCTCTATTGTCTTGCAAACCAAAGAAAATTCAACCTTGCTTACTACATTGCTAAAAGAATGGCTAGTGTAATCAAGAGCGACTTCATAATGCTCCCTTATGCAATGCTCCTCACTCGTCTTTATAGGCATGTGCTCACCATTCATCCATACCCCACTCCTAACATTCACATTCTTGTTAACCATGTCATGGTTCCCCTCACCGAGGGTCGAGCCAATAGGATAATGATTGATGGGAAAAGGCCTCACCCACAAACTCCTTCAGAATCGTCATCATCACCTTTTCCCACTCAAAATCAAGAAGAAAATGATCCGGTAGAACACTACACCCTTGATCCGATTATATACATTGACCAACTTCCGCCCATTCCGAAGGAGAATCTCCAAAATTTAAGCAAACTAAAGGGATGTTTAAATGCTTTGGTCATTTCCTATCCAACCTCAAAAAGAAGAAGTAGTAAGGGTGTGCTAAAACGATATGGGTGCCTTTTAAATGGTGTGTTTGGTTAAACCTTTTGAGATATGTACTTGTATGAATACTTATTACTTTTCGTATTATATGTGTTTAAATACTTGAATGTTAGTTTGTGAACAAAACTATTTATGTTTATGGTTGGTTATTATGCTATTTGTGCTTCTTGATTGTCCTCCCTATCTAGAACTAGGAGCGTTTGGTATAGTCGAAATTTATAGGATCTAAGCGTTAGGTCTTTTCTATGAACCTTTTGCATCATCAAGGAATTCTATTTGATCACTATCTCAAATGAAAAATAGGTTTAGAAATCATTTGTAACATTGCTAGATTATTTGAAGTTTAAGGATCCGTGACTACAGAGGCCGGTTCCATCTGCAGCAAAGGATGGTTCCTTTGTGCAAATGGAACCGTCCCTGTCGGTTCTGCGATTTGGGTAGTTAACATTTATATCCAACATCATAATTAGGCTTATTACATCTGTATTAAGGGGGTCTAATAGTTAGTTTTGACTTTTTTTCACCTAAAAAGCATTCCTAATGATTATTTTAGAGAAAACCTAGTAGTTTTAGCATTTATGCTTTTGCATGGGATTAGTATATAAGATGGAACCTTGTTTAAGCTTGCTAATCACCATCCTCACATCATTAGAAACCTAAGAAAATCAGCCACAAAACCTTTGTTACTAATCTCTAAAATGGCTTCAAGTGCTTCCTCATCCATCAAGAATCCACCAAGGAAACTAGCTAGAACCGATGTCATTGAAATTTCCTCAAATGAGTCTTCACCTCTTCAAGAAAACAACCTCACTACCACAACAATCACCACTACTCTTGCTCTATCATTTACTCTACCAAATGCTATCCAAATGCCCCATTCACAACCTATCGAAGCTTCACCTCTAGCTCCAAGAACTCTCTTGTTTTCCACTCCACCAAGCTCACCTCACCCATTCTTGAACTCCTTGGATGAAATACCACCAAGAAGCACAAATCCACCACCTCTACCACTTAATCCAGCCTACTACCAAACACTCCCTCACACCACTCTCATGGACTTTGAGCCATCTATCTCGCCTACCAATCTTTCTAGGAGAAGTAACCGAATGTTTGCTCAACCGGAACCTTTTATGTCTCAAGAACAAATGTTGAAAGAGATGGGACAACTCCAAGACTTTTCCCAAAACATTGAAAGTGCTCTTCGCAATGCACAAAGTGTGCAAAATAGTCTCTTACCTCCAATAACCTTTTCTCAAATGCCACCTCTACCAACATCACACATCTCACCACCACATCAACAACTGCTATCCCACCATTTCGACCAATCTTTCCGCCATCTCAAACCTTTGTCCCACTTGATCAATCTCTATAGATTGATGGAACCTCATCCTTCCCTTAATCTCAAGAGCACACTTGCCCCTATTGCCAACGGACTCAAACTCTCGTTCATGAAGTTCGAGATGAAATGCGTATTATGCTCAATCACATTCTTGATCATCTCAACCACCTAGCCAACCAAAAACCATGAAATGGGATTGCAAGTTCAAACGACTTTAGGTTTTTGGAAAAATAGATTAGTTAGTTAAGAACTAGATCATGATTTTAGTTTTCGTTGTTTAAGAACAATGTATTTTACTTCATGATTGTTATGTTCTCTTGATCATTAACGAAAGATTAGTTTATGCTTGTTAATCTCCTGCTTGTTAATGATCTTTGTTAAATCATAATCCAATGCTTGGCCAAATGATTGACTTGCTGTTTGATGTTGTATGATTGATCTATTCTTTGAATAGCCATTTCCTGCCAAAAGTAAGTTAAGTTGCCCGTTGCTTCAGGTCAGTCGGTTCCTTTCCATTAGGAAGGCCGATTCCATTTAGTAGAGGAACTGGAGGGAACTGGCTGCACAGGGTTAAGAATTTTTTTACTTTTCAACTATTCGTGAAATTTTTAAGAACGCCCTCTTTTCATCATACAGTTTTCCCCATCTAGGGGGAGTTTATTTCTTGTTATTGAGACATATTACTAACATTTGTCTTTGTAGCATTCAAAATCCATTTTAATTTCTTGACGCCCTCATTTAGGGGGGGCTTTCGTCAATGGGGGAGCATAGCATTTGATGTACTTTGAATCATCATTTGACCCGACTTTTGTCGGTTCATCTCATATTTATTCTTTAGCAACATTGCATTTTTCGGTTAGTTTTTCTTCGACTCTCTTTTGGTTTCGACAAAAAAGGGGAAGAATGAAGTAAAAAACTCAAATTTAAAACTTATAGATTTTATAATTTACTTCTAATAAGTTTATGTTTTGTCATCAACAAAAAGAGGGAGATTGTTAATACAAATAAGCCGTAAAAATGTTTATTTATATTTTATGATATATCCGTGTTTTGTTGATGTCAATCATAAAATCATCGTAGAAAATAAAGTTTATTCGTTTTAAACCAATAGTTTTCTAACTCGACTATTATCATTCATCAATTATCACCATATCCATCATTCGCATTATAAGTCTACATTATTTCACATTTTCTAAAACTACACTTTTCATATTAAAATTTGTATGATATATTTTTCTACAGATTTGGTTACATTGTTCAAAATATATTCTTACATTTGTTTTTCAAATAAAGTAAAAATTTAGTATTAAACCATTTATCACTTCAAAACCCTCATTATACACATAATCAATAAATCATCTTAGACTTTCTTTATTTTAAAATTCATGTACTTATTTGCCTCATAGGTGATATCATCATACAAGATCACACAAAATATTTTAAGATTTGATATTCTAAAATTCAGATATTATGTCAGCCAACCGGTTCCATCTTCTTTCCTTACCCGATTCCCTTTTGCAGAATGAACCGCCAGAACTGGTGAACAGTGAGAGCCGGTTCCACGGGTTTACACTGGCCGGTTCCCTTCTGCAAAAGGAACCATTTCTCTTGTTTTGGCATCCATTCTCTCATACATTTCATCTTGCATTTATCTAACCTCTAATCTCATATCATGTTTCATATCATATTAAGTTTTGGTGATTTTCTTAATAGGAGAAGATGTACTAATTTTACATACGGGATAAAGCTCCAAGGCTCACTTGTTGCAAGCATTCTCCATCACATGAAGATCTAACTACTGATCTTGCATCATCATTTCATTCATCATATTCATTCAAATTAACTCTTGTAATGTGTCGAGGGTTATTAGCGAAATACTAGTAGGTTAGTAGATGGTATTTCGGTTGTATATTGTAAGGTGTGTTCTATCTTTGTTAGAACTTAGTGGTTAGCTTAGTACCAAATAATGAGTAAGCTTTGTAAGTTTAGTCCTTCCTCATTAGGACTCGGTATTTAGCTTAGTACCGAATTAAAGGTAAACGACGTAGGTTTGGTTCTACCATCTTAGAACTCGGTATCTAGCTTAGTACCGGATAAAGGATAAGCAACGTTGTGAGGCTTCTCTGCCGATTGAATGAGTTTGGTGTCTAGTGATTACGAACTCTCGATTAGGTGACTCGGAGAGTGGAGTAGGGCAAGGAAGGAGTCCTTATAGCCGAACCACTATAAATACCCGTGTCTTATATCCTTTACGTTTATTGCTTGTATATTTCTTTATGTTTGTCGATATGTTATTTGCTTAATTCTAGCTTCATCTAAATAACAAATAATTGACAAAGATTTTTAAAACTTAAATTTTAAATTGGTAAAACTATTCAACTCTCATTCTAGTTTTTCACATACGTTTTTATAAAGTGATGGTCATTTTATATTTACTAACCTTGTAATAGACTAAAATAATTGTTACGGGATTCCTAATCTAATATTGTACGAAATATCACATCGCTTGAAGAGGGAAAGTGTAAGGGGCTCATTCCCATATGAAAGGAGACCACCTCCCTCATTTTCAAGTGTGTGTGCCATTTAGTTTTTGTAAGTTAGAGAGAGAAAGTGTTTTTGTGTGTCTTCTCCATTTCAATCAAGAAACATATCTCTTTCCTCTTTAGGTTATTCGCACCACCTCTCTTACTCCTCTTATTTCTTATTGCTTATTAAGTGTGTGAATCATGGTAAGCTAAGGTCTTACACACTGTCACCCGGAATTTTTTTACCAAAAAACCGACCGGAAAGAATGGCGTCTTACCGGAATTCGATAGGAGAAGATGAGCTTTTTGCCAGGAATGAGGCTCTTGATACCAATTGATATACAACACTAGGATTCACTTAAGAATCGGTAGTGATGCAACAACAAAACTTGGATTATCAAGAACAAGAATTAATAGTCGAAAGCTTGATTGTTATTAATGGAAGAATGTGACATAAATCTCTTACAATCCATTACAAGTTGTTACAGGAAGATTCGAGGAGAGAATTGTTTCCACACACAAATGCTTAGCTAACTAAATGAAAAAACAATGATTGGTATTTATATGTGGAATGAAAAGGAAAGGGTTGTGGTGTTCTTGTTGATGAATTTTGTCAATATGCACTTGGGCTACGGTTTACTCCAGCATTAACCAAATCACCTACAAAAACGTGGAATTTTAACACTATAATACAGGTGCATAAATCCTAGGTTCGGGCTAGACGTGCATGGTCCTAAATAGTTCACAGAAAGAACGGGCCTAGCCCCAAAACCAATGCCTGTTTGAGCCGCTACACTCCTAACTAGCCTCACCTTGGCCCAAACGTTTACTCTCTTTGTCTGTTTCTTCAATCTATTGTAGAAATTGATTTCAAATATAAGAACTATAACACTTGCTTAGTTAACTCAAACCAACATATACTATTGTCTCAAATTTTTTCAAGAAATTACTCAAATAATATATTTTAATTTAACTAATTCAAAAACCCTCTTGTGGGCTAGTTTAGCTAATGGATTTAACAATTTAACCGGTCCAGGAGCGGCTCGTGTCAAACTGGGCTTTGACAGGCATATGTTGCATTTTTGGGGCAACAATGATAGGAATGGCTTTTGGGCTTTTGTCGGACATGAGACTCAAACAAGCCCAAGGCAATTTGTGCAGTTCTAGTTTTCAAAGTATATGCACGGTTCACAAATAAAGACATAATGTACAAACACACACCTGAGTTGATGAAAATTATATAGGATTTAAGACTTTAATAAGCTTGAACATTGATCATTTCAATGGCTATAACAATGACATCAAAAGATTGAGGAATAAACCTGAATGACGTCACAGAATACAACACATACTGCAAATACCCTCCTGGACCAGCATGAGTATGTGTTCCACTTATGGCTAGATTATCTTCATTGTTCAACTTCCCAAACCTATAATAAGGTGCCCAATACCTTACCACCATATGTCCATACATACTCATGTAGGTGTTGCAATAGTAACGATTTTTATTGACCCTATTCCTTACGCGGATGTATGTGATTGCTTATTTACAAAATGTATATATATCTACTTAAGTATATATACTAAGCATGTAAATGTAACAACCTAGTTACAGCTAAATTTTGTGTACATTTAAATTAAGCAGATAAGTAGTTTTAGCCAAACCCAAATACTACTTCATCTGCTTACAAATATGTACCTTTCCGATAGCCTCTCAAGGACTTCAATTGTGACAAGTTGTGACGCCATTCCAGCATCAAGGTTGACAAATACAACTCGCAGGCCATTTAAGCTCTCAGCTACTATAAAGGTCCGTGCTCTTAGGCAGGAAGTGTATTCCAGCAGTGCTTTAATCCAAATTTGCATAGCCCATCATATGTTGATCCCGGCAGCCGGTCTAGTATGCAATCATAGCTTCCAACTCCTACTAAGTAATCCGTCGTTGCCAAAGATGAGAAAATAGAAACTAGCTAGTAGAGTGGCAACTAATAATATGAGTCGATTTGGATGCATGTATTTTAATGTTTGGTTTAACTAGTTTGATTAAATTTATGCTTGAATTTATAGGAATTGATTATGGTTTCTATCGGATGGTGTAACATAGGTTCAAACGAGTAAGTTAGGATTGTCAAGAAGCAAACTTGCATCACCAGTTCAATAATGGAATCTGAATTTGTGGCCTTAGCAATTGCTGATAAGGAGGCTGAATGGTTGAAAAACCTAATCCTTGAGATTCCATTGTGGTCCAAACCTATAGCACCTATATCTATCCGTTGTAATAGTGCAGCTACATTGGCAAATGCTTACAGCCAAATGTAAAGGAAACAGTTATGACACTTAAGGTGTCAGGCATACAGATTCGTGAACTTATCATGAATGTGGGTGGTATCTATTGAGTTTGTTGAGGTCTCAACCAAACTAGTAATCCACGTGACGAAGGATCTGGACTTGAGGACTTGGGTTTTTAAAAGCGGATAAAGGATGAGTTTAAAGTCCAAGTAGTCGCTAAATGCTAAAACAACCCAAATCCCTCCTAAGGAAAGAGTTGTGTTCAATGTGAAAAAAAAGTTGACACATTCTGTCGATGGTGGACACTGTTATACATATCCCAAAGGTTGTCCTTGGAAACTGAAAAGGTGATAATGATTGTCTTTACTTATCAATGGTTAATGTCTTTGGAAAAAGTGTTAGCATGGGCTTAAATAAAGTGGAACCATCCTATGTGATTGTTGATGTTTTGCGCTTTCTCGAGTAGGCTTGGGACTTTTGGCTCTTACATCATTTGATGAATTGATTATGGGACACATGGCTTGGATTGTGTTAGGCAAGAGTTTGATAGTGTTGATACTTGTGTCGATTTTATCTTCAGGTATTCATTGGGTTGAATGAATTCATATTTCTTAAACCACCCTGAATATTGAATATTTTGAACGTGTAATGTACTAAGATAGAAATTTCAATTCCTTCTTGTTATCTTTGTTTTTATGCACATATTTGTTATTGTTAATTTTCATACAAAAGGAATTGTACTAAATTGAGGAGGATTGATGGAAATTCATACCGGGTAACTGTAAAAAGAAAAACACGAGTTACTGTAACATGTGTAACTCTGAACTGAATGGCATTCAGGCTTCCGCTTTGTACGCGTTGAGCAGTAAGCTGAAAGGATTGTACATATATACGAAACTTATAAATATAAAAGAAAACACGAGTTCTTTACTACGTCTCATGTTATTATTTTTTAATGAATTAAGTAAGGGTATCCTCGAAAAAGTATTATTTTTAAAACTACCCACTTTTTAAATATGATTATTCCTCTTTATAAGTTTAACAAAGCGTCGGAGTTTAAAAATTCAAGGTAAATTATTATTAACAAAAATATAAATATCAAAATGAAAGCACGACCTCACACGTTAGTGTGAGATGAAAATAAATAGACGGGATTCTACATATCTCAACGACACATATATTTTCAAGGTCCTCATGCTACTAAACACACATAATGTCTAGAACATGATAACTAAAATTTTAGTTAAACAAAGTCAAATCCTTTGTGAAACAAAAATCTATACAAAATGTCGATATTAAAACATAATAAAAAAAAAATATAAAACTCGTACGTGCTTGGGTATTGGAACTATTTAAGTATTAAAAAGTTAATATAATTATATAGAAAAATATTAAACATTACAAAATCGTGATTTCATGAATTGTCACAATATTTAACTTAAAAACAAAAATATTCAAATATTATTACTCGTTATACTATATGCCCAAATCGCGTGCGTGCACAAGATAATGTAATTGCTTTGTTGATTAATAATTAATATTAACTATTCCGAATAAAAATATTGAGTAAAAAGGGTTTAAAATTCGAACTGTATAAATTGAAGTTAATTTATATTAATTACACTGAGCAAAGTAAAAAAACAACATAATCAAACATATAAACATTAGAAGTTCTTCAAAAAACATATAGTCTACTTAAAATAGCCTTAACAAAATTATTACTTAATTCATCCTTTATGTATAAGTCTCGTGCGTGCACAACATTATGTTTATATCCAACACAAGTTAGGTTTGTTTATTAAATTAAGTGGTTTGGATAAAATGTCTTAATTAACCTCTTAAAGGGGGAAGATAGGCTTTGATGGGTCTCTTAATTAAAAAGGATTAAAGATTTTAAGCCCACGTTTCTCCTACGAAGTGAAAAGTAAACAACTCTTAATATGAATTCATATCCTAATTCTAAACCCATGTATAAACGAAACGGGCCCTTCGTTAAATATTTTATACATTTGTTGTGATTATGCAAATTATTCTTTTATGCGACCTTTTAAGTCAAACGTTGATAGCAACAGATCATAAATTATTCTTTTATGCGACCTTATATGGGTCAGCAACCAAATAAATGCACATATATGTTTTTATGTGTTCATGTCAACGTTTCAAAACCCGGTTGACCCGGCCATTTGGACCGGTTAAACCAGCTCAGAGACCGAAAAGCCGTGCAATGCCAATATACCTTTTGTTGAATAACCAAATTTCTTCTAGACAGTAGCAATAAGCAAACGAAACATTACAAAAAAAATTCTTAGATGTTCATGAACCAAAAATGTTCTAAACCGCTGAATAAAACTTATCTTTCAATCAAAGACGATATAAGAATGAATACGTTAGCACTTGACATTGATCCTATGAACATTCAAAAAAACATTATTTCACTCGTGCATTTCATGAAACACCTATAATGCAAATATTACAAACAAAGTCATTAAACAAACCTCAGCAGTTCCATTTTTCCATCAAACAAACTTAAGCTCCAATTATCATTGAATTAATACATCAATGTCATGCTACATAATGTGTGTGATTTATAGAATGTAATACGCCAAGTCTTAGCGGATAACACATGTAAGTTGACTTGACAAATTTTAATATTTACCAATAGTATGAGATTTGGTTTACACAATATCGTGTTCAACAATCATTGCTACGAATAAAATCAAGGATATATAAATTTTAGACTTAGAGTTAAAGATTGCATAGATAACCAAATTTAATTGATCTTATGTGCTCTTGTGTTAGCCCTATAAAGACATGCATATGCAAAATTACACAAAACAAGACAACCTCACACATCTAACTATCAATAATTTAAAAGATAAACTTAGAAGCTAGTTATTTTAGTAAGGGTGAGTTTTATAAAGCTAATGCACAGCTTCAAGTGAATCCGCTATATAACATTGTAAAGCTATCGCACCACTTATCGCAACTTGGTCACTATTTATCTTCTTATTTTACCATGACTTTAAATAGATAACCAATAGCCTTCCACCCAAACACTCGTACCGATAGATTCACATATAAAACCAGATTGTCCATACATTAATTACGCTAAAAGGGTGTTTAGTCTAGCTTATTTTTGAAAAAATGTACTAAAATAAACCTAATAATTGATGTATGGGTATGATTTATTTTATTGTTTCGATTGATGGAATTTTAGTACTAGTAGTATAATATTTATGGATCAAGAAATTAGTTTAGGGTAGCTTATTATCAAAGTTATGATAAGTATTGGTGCTAAATATCACAATGTTTAACCCTCCTTTATCGAAAGAATTAAGAATAATTGGCCATTTGACCCAAGCCATTTTGTTTTTATCTTTATTAACACCCTTTTAGCGTAGTTGACGTATGGACAAATCTATGGGTACGAGTGTTTGGGTGGAAGGCTAATGGTTATCTATTTAAAGTCGGGGTAAAATAAGAAGCTAAATAGTGACCAAGTTGCGATAAGTGGTGCGATAGCTTTACAATGTTATATAGCGGATTCACTAAAAGTTGTTGATGAGGTGTCATTTTATACATTTTTTCGGGGTCGTTTAACCTCCTAAATCGTGCATTTATGCCCAAAATAGGTACTTAATCGTTCCTTTTCAGGTATTTCTCATTTGGAGGGCATTTGGAAGAATTACACGTGACTTGGGCTCATTTGGAGAAGAAACGGACAAGACTACGGACCTACACCAACATCTCTCAAGATAATATTCTCAGCGGCTGGAGACGGCGTCACAGATACAACGTGACGCCGTCACAACGAAGACCAAGACGGCGTCACAAGATTCCACGACGGCGTCAGAGCACACGACCCAGCCCATTATCTAGAATATTCTTGATGTGTGGTCGTCGTAGGACTTCTACACGAGAAGTTTTGCAACTCCCTAGGCAGTGCACTTAATCGTTGTAGTGTAGTATAGGCAAGACTCGGGGTTGTTTATCGTTCACTCGAGGAATAGGTTGGGAAGGCTTGATCACGGTCTAACAGAATTCTAAGGGTTGAGAGAAGATTATTTTTGTATTTTTATATTTTATGGAAAGCAAGTAAATCATATAATTGGAGAGAGGTTTGGTTTTAGCTGTTTAAACTAAATATTAACTAAGCTACTGATGATAACAATAAGATAAAGGGTTAAGTCCATTAAATGGAAATGTACTTTCCAAAATTTACAGTTCTAGTAAACACACTTGTTTTATTATCAATCTAGGTATTGAAACCGGCTAATTTGTAACGATTTAATAAATATGACCTGCTGATTTTCCAAATAGATAAAAAAAAATTTTAAAATTCCACATGGACACTAATTGTATATTTATTTTCACTTTGACACTTTATAATCCACATACCTACAAAACATCTTCATCATTCTTATCTTTTGTTATAAACTCACTCACTTACCACATCCTGACATCATCTCCCATCCTATAATACAACACACATACTAAAAAGTACAACCCTGTGTTATTTCACTTATCTATCAATGGATACAACAAACCCGACACAATTAGAAATTGTAGAAGACTTAGCAATTAATATTATCGTATCAAAACTAAAATAATCGGAAGCAACATCAGTTTCATGTGTTAATAAACGTTTCAAAGTTTTGTCATCAAGAACTTAAGTTGTCTGAACCTGTTGATCCTTCTGATTCGATATGGTCTTGTTATTTTTGTTATAATTTTGGAGATTATATAGGAGATTTTTAAATATAAAACCTACTTTACAAAGTTAACCCAAGCCAAACAAACCATAAACATTAAATCACACCTAGCGGTGACGATGACAAGCGGTGACGACCATCGAAGAGTGGATCTTGGCGGTTGTTGCGGGTAACGGGTGTTTATGAAGAACAGTTTTTTTATAAATTATCTTTGTATTTTTTTTATTTTTTAGATCTGTGAAAGTAATAGATCTTGATGTGGATTAATCTTGCTGGAGTAAATGATGAATTGCGTTGAAGAATTGGGGAGTTTAAGAAGTGGGTTTAAGTTTAAGGATCTTGTTATAATCTTGCTGGAGATTGGGTTTTGTTCTAAGGATTTTGTGAGTGGATTAACAATAAGTGAGTGGATTAAGAATTGGTTTTGTTCTAAGGGTTTTGTTCAAAGGATTTTGTTATAATTTTGCTGGAAATATAAGAACTGGGAATTGAAATAAGAGGTTGAAGATTGAATAAATGAAATGACAAAATTGCCCTTGTGTTAACACTTAAAAAAATATATCCAAATATCCACGTATGCAAAA
>BQNB010093231.1:0-7500 GCA_026074375.1 Tanacetum coccineum | reverse complement strand
ATGATTGTAATGTGCTTAATGAAAAGGAATAAGTTGTTTTATTAGCAAAACTTAGAAAGATACATGATTTTAGCACATTCATATAAATTGTTTAGAGTCAAGATAAGTTGAAAAGAATAAGTTGTTTTGTTAGTGTATTTAGAACATTAATTCAGCATGTGTTTAAAAAAATAGATAAAAAGCGTGTATATAAAACTTGCACATCAGGTGTTTGATAAAATTCTCACATGATATTCTATAACTGTAATGCGCTAGGGTCGTATTGTGATGCACTAGTTATGTATTGTGATGGACAAGTTGTTTATACACCTTGTGATGAACTTTTTGCTAAAAGTGTGATGCACTGATATAGATAACATTTATGTTTGTGACTTATTGATCAAGTAAAGATAATCGGTTTTTGTTATCGTATGAAGTAATCAAATGGAGTTAGATGGTTGTTACTGTATTTGGGGATTTGTGGATGTTTGGCATGTAATGGTTTTAGATATAAAACTATGATTTGCGGAGTTAGATTGTTGTTATAGTATTAAGTTTATTAGTTTTTTCATTATGATGTAATAGATATAAAACTGTGATGCACTAAAATTATCAGTTTGAATTTTTATGAATAATACATGAACTGTTATTACACAGGTAAAAAACAAAAGCGACAAAAGCAGCAGGTAAACCCGAACTAGTTAAAAGAGTTGATGTGAAAATGGTAGTAGAAAAAAGCCGCAACCGAAAAAACTAAAACGCTAAAGAAGGTAAAACGGCAATTGGTAAAGGCGGAATGAGAGAAGAAAATGTTGTAGATAAATAAAAGCGCCCGATGATGCCCTCCAGTGCCATACTGTCGTCGTTCTATGAAAGAAATGTGATCTTGAACAAAGCCTTCTACGAAGAAGAAAAGAAAGTTATTGAATGGATATGGAGTACAAGTAAAAAAGTAGAGTATGTTTTATTAAAAAGATTCTACTACATTATAGTTAATATTCTATTGCATCACATTTTAACTTCCTACTGCATTACAATTATTTTATACAATATCACAGTTATTTTTTACTAAATAAAAAATATATGTTAATCTCAATGTACAGTGATATTGTATTCAAACAAAAGACTCAAAACTAGAGAGTGCGTATTTGTTAAGTCTTTAGCCTGAAGTTGAAGTTGCTTTTTGGTATAGGTGACATATGGGAGTGTTATACTAAAACCATGAGAGCGATTCAGACACAGGCTTTAGGTGTGGAAATGTATATTGTACTGTGCTAGTCTTTTAATCTACTATATTATTGTTTAATTTTAATGCATTAAGCTATAATGCAGCAGATATAAAATACTAACAGTGCTGTATAAAAACAATAATGTATAAGACTTTTGCATCCATATTTATTTTTTTGTGTACTTTTTAAATTTGGATGACTAGTTTATATTAGATGTTTTAGTGGTTGTAATGTGAGTATGATGCAATAGAGATAAGCGTAGAATAGTACGCCTATGTAAACAGAAGATAATGAAGGTATAGGATATGAGGCGGGTAAGAGACTAGAGATAACACAAGGATTAACTAAGCATAAGTGGAGATAAATTTTCATTTAAGGATTTGTTTGAATTTTTAAGGGATGGTATCTGTGTATTAACATTTTTTTATTGTAGCGATGATGATAGTTGGTATGTCTTATCTGCGGCGACAAACAAATAAATTAAAGAACTATGCCAATTTTGATGATTATCGTCTCCTCTTGATGAAACTTTTCGACTCAAACAAGTTTCACTCACGTGGTATTGGAAAACCAAAGTATGAACTAGTGTTTGTATGGGCCGTTAAAGTGAAAGACCAACGATACATAACGTTTCACACTTAAAGACAGACGATGGAGTTTTTTTGTCAAATGACGAAACTTGTCGGTTAACGTATACCACAAGGACGAACTGTGTAATTTATTCATGAATAAATAATTAAAATATGTAATTCAAGTTATTCGACTCGGTTTTTGGTTTTTGGTTCTGCTTTTAGTTATTCGATTCGTTTTAATACAATTTGAATTCGGTTCGATTCTCAGCTTTATTTAAAAACAGAATTAATCGAACTAGTCAAACCGAATAAACTGAATAACCCGATAATCGAACCGATGAATACCCCCGATTAGTTGCTGTGCCATCATTGTTGGGCTTGAGAGTCGGTGATTCTTGTAGGCTTTTATCCTTTTAAACATCTTGATTGGGCTCACTCTTTGTTAAGCATAGCAGGGGTGTTGATCGGTTCGGTTATCGGGTTATTCGGTTAGTTCAGTTCGGTTAGTTCGGTTATATATTTTTTTTTGTTCAACCCGAAAACCTAACCTAACCGAATTAGAATTCAACCGAATCGAACCGAAAACCGAATTTGAATTCGGTTCAGTTCTCGGGTTGACCCGAATAACCCGAATTTTACTATTTTAAAAAATAATTATTAATTACATAGATTTTTAGTAAACAAAAAATTATTATTAACATAAAAAGTGTTTTTATTTATTATGATAACATTTTAATTGTATTTATATATAAATATATAAAAAATACATATTTATATGAATTTGATTTTCGGTTCGGAGTGTCAAACCCATATCCAACCCAGGAACCAAATTAGTAGTTCGGTTCGGTTTGGTTTTAGCGAATTCGGTTCGGTTATTAGTTTGGTTTGGTTATTTTCGGATCGGCTCGGTTTTGGTTTTCGGGTTTTTCGGTTTATAAGTAATCCGTTAGTTGTTGATGTAATCGTGTATAAGTTAGAGAGATATTAGATAGAGAAAGAGAGAGATGAGAGAAATGGTGCACACATGTGAGAAAATTAACTTGTATTAATCAAACTGTTACATTAGACTTATTCATAGGGAGGGGTATTTATGCCCCTTATTTCAAACGCGTACGTGTATAAAGAATAAAATGTGAAACGCAAGCTATTATATATTAGGGTAAATGCTATAGAATACCAAGCTACTTTTCATTTTAACCCGTTTTGAACAACCTACTTTTTTATTACCGATATTACCAAGCTACTTTCAAATTTTTGTTCAATATGAAACACTTCTCCATCATATTATCCACGTCGATTTTTTTTATTTCCACATCATATTATTTTCAGACGTGGCACCGGTTAAGAAGGTTAAGAAGAGTAACAAGGGTGTACAGGTTAAGAACATGATTTTGCGTAGTAGCGTGAATGCACAAAATCCTTCTGGTGAGGGTACTAGTCAACAAGCTTGCGTAGTAGCGTGAAGTGATGGAACAGGTAGAGGTGGCAGAACAGGTAGGGGTGGAAGATCTGGTGGGAGGGGTGGAAGATCTAGTGGGAGGGGTGGAAGAGGAGGTGGGACTGGTTACATAAATACATGTGGTGGACACTTAACAGATAAACAGGTACTTTTTGGTGGACCTGAAAGATATACATTAAAACCAATATTAAGGTTCATACAACAATTGGGTTTACAAAATTGACATAATTGTGTAAACCATACCACTAGACATAATTGAAACACAAGAAAAGCATCAATTAGGGTTAAGATCAGATTGAGATAAATTTGGGGGGAAAATTAGGGTTGGAATTGTGTGAATAAGAAAAAACAAGATGTTATATATGGGGGTTTAGTGTGTGGTTTGGTTTAGTGTGAACCGGGATAGAAAACCGGGTTTATTGAACCGGTGCCACGTCTGAAAATAATATGATGTGGAAATAAAAAAAATCGACGTGGATAATATGATGGATAAGTGTTTCATATTGAACAAAAATTTGAAAGTAGCTTGGTAATATTGGTAATAAAAAAGTAGGTTGTTCAAAATGGGTTAAAATGAAAAATAGCTTGGTATTCTATAGCATTTACCCTATCATGAAATGGATTAAACTTTTACATTTTATCCAGTTCCTTTGAAGCCCCTCCCAATCACCATTTTTACTTTATACCATCACCAAAGAATTCTAGTTAGCAACAACCGCATCTGATGTGTTAATGACGCTGTCTCTGTGTGTTGACGTTATCGAGGTTAGACCAAGCATAATAGGGGTGTGGTGATATTTGGCTTTCGCCAATCCCACGTGGCTTCGCCATCTCCCTCGCCATGATACCACAACCACTCGCCAAATCATTCGCCACTCCCATTTCGATATTTAACGGACACAAATCACGACAAAAACACACACAAATACTACCACACAAATGAAAAAATAAAATAAAATGGTAAGTGGTGGGACCAAATGGCATGGATTGAGTATGTTATGAGTGACAGGTATTTTGAGTTGTTGTGTTGAAATGAGGTGACAATGATGTGACACTCATTAAGACCCAAATGACATGACTTTTTTAACCATGACACCTTATGCTCTAAATTTTCAACTAAAGGCTCTAAAATCAAAACAATTATTTGTTCAGAGTTAAATGTATCTTTTGTACACCATGTTAAGTAATTTTCAATTGTTTGGTTGTTTTTATCATGGTTCTAAAAGGCTCGCAAAGGCCTCGTAAAGGCCTCGCAAAGGCGCGAGACGTGACCTCCACGCCACGCAATAGACTAAGGCTTGGGCTTAAGGCTTGACGTGAGATGAGGAGTGAAAAAACGTGATAAGACGCGATAAAACGTGATGCGTGGAGGCTTTTTTGAATTCAATTTTGATAAAAATCGTATTTTTATATAGAAATGAAAAAGATTACTAGTTTCTTGACTTTATTTCTTATGTATGACACTTTTTGTAAACTCAATATATTTGTAATATGATATAAATATATAAATTTATAAATATTTTCATATTTTGTGCCGCCTTAAGTCACGCCTTAAAAACGCCATAACTCGCCATGGCTCGCAAAGGCGTGAGGCTTGGCCATGCCGCCAGAGGCCCACGCCTCACGCTATTTATAACCTTGGTTTTTATAAACATATATTTCAAACTTGCCTTTTTTAGTCATCGTCCAAGATAGAACAAGAACAAAAAAAATCAAGGTTTTCAAGATCAGGATCCTACCCAGGATCGTTTTTGTCTTTGCAAGATCAAGATCGTAAGGTCGGATCGGGATCGTAAGATCCTACTATAATGTCATTTTCTTAATAATCATTGTAATATTATACAAATCTACAAATTATTATATATCATAAACACAAAATTATATGAATGTTTCATAGGGCTGTTGTCGTAAATTATAATTATGAAATATTTAAGAAGATTAACTTGTTGTTTTTTAATATCTAGGAAACACAACCCATAAATTCGTAGTTTTTTAGTTCGTGGTTAAAAATAAGTAAGATCGGATCAGAGTAGATCTTAAGATCCTATGGTCAAGATCGGGATCGTATAAGATCTTAAGCATGCAAAGTTCCTACGTAAGATCCGGATCGTTTTTTGCTTTGCAGTATCGTAAAATCGTAAGATTTTAAGATCAGGATCGAGATCTTAACAACCATGAAAAAATGATTGTTACAAACAAAACCATAATGGTAAACCCCAAGAAGGTGGTCAAAAGCATATTTATTTTTAAGCAAAGGTCAAAAGTAGAGATGGCAATAAAACCCGTACCCGACAAAGACCCGATCTCCAAACCCGGAATTGACCAGGGAATCCTCGAGTTGACCGGGGATGGGGATGGGGATGGAGAATCCCCGAGTTATGAAATCGGGGATGGGGATAGCATAAATCCCCGACCCCGAACTTATATATATATATATATAATATATATATATATATATATATATATATATATATATATATATATATATATATAGGGGCGCGTTCAAGTGAGAAGACTAATTTTTGTGAGAAGGAAAGAAGGGATCCTAACCTTCCATTCATCCTCTCCTTTTTTGATCTAAGGGCATAAGATTAATCTAAGATTTACACTAAATATACTAGTAAGGGTATTTCCGTCATTTAAATTTCAAAAGGCTACTATATAAAATGAAAAACACACGCACACACTTCCCCTTTTTAATGTGAAACCACGGTAAACTCCTTCAAGAACACAAACCCAGTGTTTATCACCACCGATCACCGACCACCACAACTCTCACCACCACCGTCGTTCAGCCACCGATTCACCACCGAACCACAACTACTCCTCCAATATCATCGATTCACCTTCTACAACAATCTTCAACCGTTGTTCACCTTCTAAACATCGTATTCTACTGGAATCGCTACCGGAATCACCACCGGAATCTCAATTGATTAATCACCACCGTATTCAATTTGTTTTAAACGTTGCTCCAATGCTAATAGTGGTAATTATTTTCAATTAATTACTTTTTTACTGGTTTTAGGGTTTGTAAATGTTAGATCTTGTCACATGTGAAGATGGTATATTATGCTCTATGTTATTGATTGTTTTAGATATGTTGCCTTCCTGTTTCGATTTTAGTTGAAATTAAGCGTCCAGTTACTCTTTTGATCTTAATGTCCGGTGTTGGCGACGACGTCCGGTTAGGAGATATTGATGTTTTATAGCCGATTACTTAAGTTTTTGTAATAGTATCTTCGCGTGTGAAAATTTTAAGAAAGGATTGATGCTTTTGTCTTAGTCGTATTATATTTATACTAGAGTTGCAAAAATACAAGATACCGGTGTTTTATATACGATTATTTAGTTTTGTAGGAATATCTTCACGCGTGAAAATTTTATAGAAGATTATTTTAGTTTTTTTTACGAATATCTTCACCCGTGAATTTTTTTTATCGAGGATTGATGTTTTGGTCTTAGTCGCATTCGAGTTAAGTTTTGTAGGAATATCTTCACGGGTAAAGATATTATAGAAGATTATTTTAGTTTTTTAAGAATATCTTTTGTGAAATTTTTTATCGAGGATTGATGTCTTGGTCTTAGTCGCATTCGAGTTAAGTTTTGTAGAAATATCTTCACGGGTGAAGATATTATAGAAGATTATTTTAGTTTTTTAAGAATATCTTCACCCTTGAAATTTTTTATCGATGATTGATGTTTTGGTCTTAGTCGCATTCGATTTAAGTTTTGTAGGAATATCTTCACGGGTAAAGATATTATAGTAGATTATTTTAGTTTTTTAAGAATATCTTCACCCGTTAATTTTTTTTATTAAGGATTGATGTTTTGGTCTTACTCGCGTTCGATTTATGTTTTGTAGGAATATCTTCATAGGTGAAGATCTTCATGGGTGAAGATATTATAGAAGATTATTTTAATTTTTTAAGAATATCTTCACCCATGATTTTTTTTATCGAGGATTGATGTTTTGGTCTTAATCGAGTTCGATTTAAGTTTTTAGGAATATCTTCATGGATGAAGATATTATAGAAGATTATTTTAGTTTTCTAAGTTTTATTCGTTTGTCATGTTTATTTTAGTGAAGAGTGGTGTGCTATGTAGCACCAAAACGGGAACGGCTAAGGAATACGGGAACGGGAAACGGCAAAAATCAAAAATTCCCGATACGGGAACGGCATAGAAACGGCAAGAAAAAAATATAAAAAAATTAAAGAAAATCCAAAATAGATGTAAATTGTAAACTCCAAAAATACTA
>BQNB010093230.1:0-26419 GCA_026074375.1 Tanacetum coccineum | reverse complement strand
ACTAACTTATACTACTAAGAAGAATAATGAATAAAACAGAACTTTGATTACTATTAATCTGCTAGGTTATAGATTACTAACTATATATATTGGTGAAACTTATATATGAAACTTATGTCTAACTAGTGCCGTATGGTTCCTTTTATACACTAAGGAAACCCTAATGGGCTTATAAAACGCGTTATGTGATCATGCATATCTATTCCTAATATATGTCATGCATATCACATAAGCAGTACTAACATTCTATACTAACAATACTAATACAAAGCTATCAGTACCAAGTGACTATCTTTTAGTACTGGCAGTACTAACTATAACCAGCAGTACTAATACTATAATTGGCAGTACTAATGACTTAGTTAATATCCTTCAATCTTACTAGCAGTACTAAGTCCTTTGAGCAGTACTAGCTTGTAGAAGCCCTTTAATTCCCAACAACATTCTTTACCTTAGCAGTATTAACTTTTTCTTTAAAATCACTATTTTTAGGTGCCATTCTTTGATAAATAATCCTCTTAACTGATGAATGTGACTTATGAAAAACATTTGACCTTGGTTTTGCATCATTCACGGTTGGTCTAGATGCAGCAGTATTAACATATCTGGTAGTACTATTTGATACTGCTGCTCTTGAGGAGCCTTGCTTAGCAGTATTAACTGGTACATTGCCAGACTTTGTTAAGACTGCAGTTGGAACAAAATTTCTTTTAGGATGTCGGTGAGACAATTTATTTTGGTGATTCACCCTCTGAGCATTGTTCTATACTGGTCTAACTTCCCTTTTACCAGTAATCCTTCCCATATTATTCAACATAGATTTTCCAACCATTTTATTCTCATAAAAGTTACAGTCCTTAATTAAATGGTTAAGACTTCCACATACAAAACAAGCTTTCTTATTGAACTTAAAACCATCTCCTAGTTTCTGAGTCATTAGTCCATTTCTTTTATCAACCCTAGGACTCTGACTTTTCCTAGGGTTTTCAATTTGCCTATATGTGTTTTGTTCAATAACAAATTTCCTAGTATTTTCATTTGATTTAACAAAATTAATTTTAGCAAAACTAGGTTTATTCTGTTCAATTGAAGGTCTAGTCACACTGTCATCATCACTATCAGACTCCCACTAGACTTAGATGCAGTTGATTCAATCCTAGGCACACTAGTGATAGTTTCACTCACATTAGTCTTATAGACAGAATCATCTAATCCAGCAAAGGACAAGTCAGGTCTTGAGGGCATGTAGTTCCCAGTGTAAGGATGAGGAACTGCATGATATCCCTCAACCTTCTTAAACCTATCATTTACTTGATTATTTTCCTCTTTAATCTCATTCACATTACTATCAGATTCACTTACAAACACTTCACTATTATTCTTATAAAAATCATGCAGTTCATTCTCAGTCATCTGACTGTCAAAACCAATACCAGTCTTGTTATTAATACTTATTTGACTATTTAATAGATCAATTAGATTCTTAGATGATGTTTCAAACTTTTCTAATTTGAGTTTCAAAACATCCTTTTCTTTTAAAGCCTCTACTAACTGATTTTAAGCTCTGTAATAGAATTATCTCTTACCTTAACATCATATTTCAAAAATGCAATGTCTTCCTCATAAACAGCTTCATTTTTTTGATGAACAACAATTCTAGCTTCTAATGATTCTAATCCTAATTGATAACCTATAAATTCAAGGTTAGATTTTTAAGAGCATCACACTGTTGATTGGTATGTGCTTAAATACACATACTTTTTACCTAATAAAACGAGCTAAAAAGACCAATAATGACCAAAAATACATAAAAAATGCATTGTATATGTGTATTTCGTGAATTGTGTCTTGCAGGTATGGATATGTCACAAAAAGGACAAAAATAAAGCAAATACGGACAAAACCAAGCACGAGAATGGAAAGAGTGTAAGAAATCGAAGCCGAAGGCGTATTTATCCTTAATGGACCAACCCGTACCCATTTTAGTGGGTCGGGTCAGCCCATTAAGAATAATACTTATAAAACCTAAGCCTTTTATTAATCTTTATAAAACAAATCCAAAAATCCAAGCCCAATACAACAAGTCAAAGCCCAAATACCAAATCCAACCCAACCCTGGTCCATGGTCAAAGATATAACACGGGTCATTTTTACTGTACATCTTTTTCATTTCATTCCTTTCCCTCCCATTTCACCCCAAACAAATACGCAGGGTAAATCAAATTCACTCTCATACGCATCCCTTGCTTCTAGAAGTACAACGACTGACACCTCTGACACCCCAAATAGCCACGCTGGCAATCCCCAGCAATACCATTGGCTGATTATACGTGTACTTGATCCAACGGACGAAATGATGAGATTTGGAGGCGGTTATGATTGGAAGGCTGAGATGAAATACTGAAGACGCTCTAAGCTTCAACAACCTTCTAGTTGTT
The DNA here is from genome assembly GCA_026074375.1 of Tanacetum coccineum. Taxonomy (NCBI): domain Eukaryota; kingdom Viridiplantae; phylum Streptophyta; class Magnoliopsida; order Asterales; family Asteraceae; genus Tanacetum; species Tanacetum coccineum. Next base: position 23,981 of record BQNB010093230.1, on the reverse strand, counting down.
TTGTTGTAAAGTTCTAGTCCAATGTTCATTGTGTTAGATCAGATTTGTTTCTCCATGATCCAAGGCATATTGTTCCAAGAGAATGGATGACTCTTAATTAACTTAAGATTTGTATCTTCCTGGGAGATAATTTCACCATGAATTTTCAATTGGCTGATGAGTTTCTAAAACCTATCATAGGTTTTATCTAGTCTTTCAGATCTTGATGCCTTAGTAAATTTCTCATATTGCTGCCTTCATAATGGTTTTTTGCTTTTCTTTGTTCTTTGTGGCCTCTAAACTTGGTCTTGATAGTTCCCATTGGGTTCTTTGCATCCTGATTCACCATGAAAACTTAATAGATGCTCATCAAGGAATGGCTATACAACAAATGTTGCTTTTTTGCTTTTAATTGATTCTTTTTGCTTTGCTTTTTGTTCAGCAATTTTAGGAAGAGGAATGGTGACCTTTAAGTATTGTGATTGCAATTGCAGGTGCTCATCACCATTCCAATAAACCTCCCAAAGGAGCATAATCAAGTGGGAAGAGTAGATATTGCTCTATTCTTATGCTCCATGATCATAATCTCAAGTTTTGAGTACTAGAAGTTTTAGTATAGGCACTGTTTGTGTAGTTTCTGACTGTGATTCCATCTTCTTGAGATCTTGTGTAGATTTAGTATTCTTCTTATTTAGAGTTTCTTAACAAGCTCTTATACAACTTGTTGATCCCAATGAATAGATATTCTTAGCTGGTTAAAGCTTAGTTAACCTGGATAAAAATCCAATACAACTTTAAGAGAAACTATGTTTGTGAATACTACAAGTTATGCAGAATTCTAATATGTAATACTAGATGATAAGAATACTAAAACTTTGATATTATATTGAATTGTTAATATTTTGCCTAGGTTATAGAAGAACTAACTATGAGATATGAATTCTATATATCTCTAACTATGCCATAGGGTTCTCCTTCTTTACACTTAATGAAACCTAATGGGCTTTACAAAAACGCGTTTCATGATAATGCCATATCATATTCCTAATATTAACTAATGCATATCATATAAAGCCAGACTAACTATATAAGACTAGACTACTACTAACTATTTAACTAACAAGTATTAAAAATTATACTGCAGAGTGAGTAAGTATAAACAATGTACTGGCAAGAGTAGAGTAGTACTAAACTTAATATAACTAAGAGTATTAACAACTTAGTCTGTTTTCTTCAATCTGTAGCAACAGCATCAATTCTGAACCAGCAATACTAAATTAGCACCAGCAGTAACTCAGAATTCCCAACATAGTTCCCCCTCCCTACACTAGGAACTACGTGCCCTCAAGACCTGACTCCTTTCCTTTGTTGGGTTTAGATAATTCTGTCTATAAAACTAAAAACAGTGAGTGATTACTATTACTATCATGCATAAACTAGTAAGGATAATTTGGGGGAGGAAAAAACCTAAAACTGTTAAGCTAGGTTCTCCTATCATTGAAGATATAGGACCACTGATAGTGTAATAATTGTGTTGTTTTAGTCCTAAATCTGACCAGACAACAAACAAAGTTTTACATAAAATTAATTTTGTCAAATTGATGAGAATGGGAAATCTGTTAATAAGAAAAACATACAAAGCAAATTAGAGGTATTCCCAGAGAAAAGTTAAGTCTAGGGGTAATAGAAGAAACTGGAAATGAAATGATGACTCGAAAATAGGGAAGTTTTGAGTTTAATAAGAAGGTTGTTTTGTATGTGGGAGTTTCAACCATTTAATCAAAGACTGTCGTTTTTTCAAGACACATAAAAATGGCAAGATAAAACCTGTGTTGATAATAAGGGGAACAGTGGTTACGGGTCAAGGGAAATTAGGACAATATGGAAAATGTTCAGAGGGTGAACCTACCAAATAATTAACTCACCCACATCCTAAAAGAATTTTGTTCCAACAGCAGGTGCAACAAAGTTAAAGACAAGTACCAGTTTATGCTTGCTAAGCAAAAATCTCCAAGAGCAGGTAGCATCAATTTAGTACTGCCGGCTGTTTAATACTGTGCCTTAATTCAAAAGGTGAATGATGTTCCATGATATGTGTAAAAACACATATTCGTTTTATATCAAAAATAACCCTAAAAAGATGAAATTGTGCATAAAATGCTTGTATATTGCTTGTTTTGTCTTTGTGATTGTGCAGGTACGGATATTGCAAATATCATGAGAAAACGGTAAAAATCGGACAAACACAAAACACGGGAACGGATAAAGAGTTGTACAAGAGCCGGAAAGTTTTGCTATCAAAGGTCAAAAGTCAACTCACATGTTCAACCCTGGTCAACCACAAGAAGACAAATCTTTCAAAAATACCAAATCAGCCCTCAAAGTTAAACCATATTGCACAAAAGGCCCAAAAACCCTAACGACCGTTATCTTTTAATACATATAAGATAATGGGCGTTATCTTCTTATATTAACCCATCTAAATAAAACCGGCCCAAAACCCTTTTCCCTAGCCCAAGTCAAAACCCAAAACACCCCGAGTCAAACACCCCACCTTTTAAATATAAAAATTATGCGGGTAAAACCCTTTTACTGTTCATCGTCATCTCCATTAAACCCCGAGTCAAAATCAAAGGGCAAATCATAATTGATAATGTGGAGCGAAGATTCGAGTACTAAGCTCCTATGTGGCAAAAGGAAATGTCATCCAAGGCTCTCATTGGTCCAAACCCACAAGAATGACACGCGTATATATTAAGAAACACACCAAGGACATGGAATTTTGCACTAAATTTAGTGCAAAAGAAGCACAACTGCTCTGACACATGGAATGCCACATTGGCAATCCGTGTGCTCACTCAATTAATGCAACAGAGAAGAGTTGAGATCCAATGATTGGCTTGAATGAAGGGACGAGATCAACGGAACGTCTAACAAACTTGAGGACCTAGAAGCATCCTCTGAAGGCTATAAAAGCAAGGCTTCTCACACACATAAATCATCTTCTTCTTTTTTTTGAATTTTAGCTTATTTTTCTTTTATAGCTTTTTAAATTAGTAGCTTATGTAGTTTAAATTTTAGCTTATGTAATTTTTTTTCAAAGTTTTTCCAGCTTAATGTACTCAGTTTCTCCATTAATGAAATCATATTTCACTTTTACATAATCTGTTTTACCTATAAGCTCTTGTATAATCAAAAGCTCTTGTCTACTGTTACATAAGCTATCTCAAGCTCATAAATAGCTCTTCTCAAGTTTCTAAGCTTGGAATTGAGCTTAACTAATCATTAATCTATTTAAACTTTTAAAATCAGTTTAAACCTATGCTTAATTTGGATCTGAGTTTCTTGGATGATAAGCTTACCATGGAAGAGCTTATAGGACTTTACTACCTTATCCTTGTGATAAGCTAGAGCTTTAAGAGTAGCTCCTAGAGCATTATTGCCTTGTTTATGCAAAGGCTTTTGTAAGTTTTCATTCAATTTTAAAGTTTCTTAGCTTAATAATTGCATTTGCTTATTTTAAGCTTATTACTTGTTTATTTGTGTTGAATTCTGTCTTATTATGCTTAATAAGTATGATTGAGTATCTGTTTTTTAGTTTTATAGCATAGATCTTAGTTTTCTTAGTTTTGATTCACAAATCTATCAAAAACCAAAAATAATTAGCATAATGATTAAGCTGTTAAATTCTGGCTTATTTGATTGTTAGTATAAGCTCATAAGGTCTGTTTTTAGCTGTTTGTTATCTAGTATTGAACTTTTGTTCATTAGATCTCTAGTTCATAAGCTTAGTTGGAAATTGTAACTTTTAAAGGGTTGTTTGGCATAACTGTATTAACCACAAGTTAATACTGCTAGAGGCCAATTGGTCTTTAGATTTGTTTTGATAACTCATTTAAGTTTGTTTAAGCTAATTTTATAAGATAGATTAGGGTCAATCTAGTTTTTCATAAGTTAGTTCATTAAAAGCTCAAATCTGTTAATTAGCATTTGCAGTATTAGTTTTATTCAGTTTTAGCTTGTCTTTGCTTAATTTGCATTTAGTCTAGTGTTAAAATAGAGTAGAATTAAGGTTCTTAAATCCGCATTTATAGTAGTTTGTTGATATGCATGCCAACTGCATCATCACTTTTATACTGCAAACAGCCTTTTTTCTAGCTTAATTTTCAATAGGTAGAAATGTTTTTAGCTTTTCAAATTTCAATCACAAGTAGATTATAGGCCAAAGTAATTAGGTTAGGGTTATTTTGGTTCTTATTGCTTTTTTAGATTATCTGGAATTGATTTGGAAGTTTAGCTTTTGTCTTTTATAAAAATTTAAAAAAAACCAAAAAAAAATACTTAACTCTGTCTGCATTAGCCTTTTCATGTAGATTTTTTATAGCTTATTTGATTTTCAAACTATGTTTCAATTGTTGATTTAAGTAGTATTTTAGATTATCTTTCTAGTGGTAAAAAGCTTTTAAGCATAAGGTTCTGTTAGAGTGCTTAAATTTAAGCTCAAAGTAGTCCTTAGGTCCTGTTTTGGTTTGTGACTTTTTATAAGTGCTCTCTTTTAGAAATCTCAGCTCTATGGTTGCTTAGTATGTTTATTTTAGATTAGGATAGTTATTAAGTCTAGAATTAAGTTAGCTTTAGCTTATCTTAGTTTTCTATTAGCTTATTAGGTCTTTTAGTAAAAGCAGCTTTAAGTTTAAAGCTAGCAGTACTAACTCTCAAGTTAGTACTGCTAAGCTTATTTAAGCTTATTCTTAAATAAATTGCTCATTTCTCTTCATAACTTGCTTATTGGGTTAGGTTTAGTATAAAAGTAGCTTATTAAGTCTTAGGTTTAGCTTATTTTATGTTTTCAAGTTCTTAAGTTTTATATAAAAGCTAAAAAAGAAAGTTTAGCATTTTTCTGTCTTTTAAGCTGATTTCCAGCTTATTTAGGTAATTTCATAAAAAGTTTCTTTTATTAAAGTTGTTTGTTTTCAGGTTTTCTACAACTTTGTTTTTAAACTTTTTCAAAATAAAAAATAAATATAAAAAGCAAGGCCTGGGACTCGAACCCACGACCTTGCCTTTACATACACACACACTTAACCTTTGTGCTTCAATAGCTCATCTGTCATCTTCTCTTCCCATTACTTTTAATAACATCTTTTTTCACTTTCTATTATTATGATAAGTCGTGATTGGGCCTTATCTCATAGCTTTTAAGGGCTTTTCGTTTTAGCTTAATTTTAGTTATCATTTTTATAAAATCCTGCATACGTTTTTACACTTTCAGTAATTTTTCTAGATTTTTAGGATTAAGTTTGTTATTTTTAATCATTTTTCTTTGTTAAATATTCTTTTATAACTATCATAAATAAAAAATACAAAAATAATCAAAAAATAATTTTCTTTTTTATAAAATTTTATTTTATCATAAATTAGGTTTAGGTATAAAAATTTCATTCGTAGGCCTTAGTTTTAATATAGTTGCTTAGTTGTCCCGTTTTCTTTATTTCCCGTTATTCGTTTTACATGTTTAGTTTTTAACTGCTTTATATGTTTTAGTGTTGTACATGTTTTATTCATTTTTATTAGTAGATTTAGAAAACAAATTCAAAAATCTTTTTACCTATTCAAAACGCGCGATCACAGACATTTCCGAATCTCAATTCACGACTTCGTTGGGGAATAAACGACCCGGGAGGTTTTTTTAGAACAACTTTGATTAAAAGTTTGTTTCTCGAACCCGACGGAAAATACTATCTATACTATTATTGATATCCCCCTTATTACGTATTTATATATTATATATATTTTACGTGTATAAAAAGGATCGGATCAAATTTTTGGCGCCGTTGCCGGGGAAGCCGTGTTACGATTTTCGTGTTTTGTTCGAAGATTAGTGTTTTGAAGAACCTGTGTTCTAAAGAAAGGTGGAATAACCGTTGTTGCTAATGAAGAGAATGAATTAATTCCGACACGTTTAGTTACCGGGTTGAGAGTTTGTATTGACTATAGGAAATTAAATGAAGCAACTCGAAAAGATCATTTTCCATTGTCGTTAATGGATCAGATGTTAGAAAGATTAGCCGGGAATGAGTTTTATTGTTTCTAGATGGATTTTCAAGGTATTTCCAAATACCAATAGATCCCTAGGACCAGGAGAAAACTACTTTCAAATGACCGTATGGAACTTTCGCGTACCGTCGCATGCCATTTGGCTTGTGTAATGCTCCCGGTACTTTTCAACGGTGTATGATGGCCATATTCCATGATATGATCGAAAAGACTATGGAAGTGTTCACGGATGATTTCTTGGTTTTTGGAGATATTTTTTATTCATGCCTCTCCAATATAGAAAAGATGCTAAAACGGTGTGAAGACACGAATTTAGTTCTTAATTGGGAGAAGTGCCACTTTATGTGTAGAGAAGGAATTGTGTTAGGGCATAAAATTTCAAAATCAGGAATTAAGGTCGATCATGCTAAAGTCGATGTTATCGCTAAGCTCCCTCACCCAACTACCGTAAAAGGTGTTAGGAGTTTCTTAGGTCTTGCAGGTTTTTACCGACGATTTATCCAAGATTTTTCTAAGATTGCTAGACCAATGACTCACCTTCTTGAGAAGGAAACACCGTTTGTGTTTTCTAAGGATTGTATTGATGCTTTTCAGACTCTTAAAAAGAAGCTTACCGAAGCTCCAATCTTAGTTGTCCCGGATTGGAACCTACCTTTCGAACTCATGTGTGATGCAAGTAATTTCGCGATTGGTGCAGTTTTAGGACAACGAAAGATGAAGCACTTTCAGTCTATACATTATGCTAGTAAGACAATGACAGAAGCTCAAATTCATTACACTACCACGGAAAAGGAAATGCTTGCCGTTGTGTATGCTTTTGAAAAGTTTCGGCCATATCTTGTCTTATCTAAAAGCATAGTGTATACGGATCACTCGGCTTTAAAGTACCTTATGAACAAACAAGACGCTAAGCCGAGGTTGCTCCGGTGGGTTCTTCTCCTACAAGAATTTGATATCACCATTCGTGATAAAAAAGGAAGTGAGAACCTTGCGGCAGATCATTTATCTAGACTTGAGAATCCTCATAAGGATGTGTTAGAAAACAAAGACATAAATGAACATTTTCCTTTAGAAACTCTTGGAGTTATTTCTAGTGAAAGTACCCCATGGTTTGCGGACTATTAAAATTACCATGCGGGGAATTTTATCATCAAAGGAATGTCAACTCAACAAAAAAGGAAGTTTTTCAAGGATGTTAAATATTATTTCAGGGATGATCCATATCTTTTTCGTACTTGTGCGGATCAAATCATTCGAAGATGTGTGCATGGGCAAGAAGCTAATGATATCCTCAAAGCTTGTCATGAAGGACCCACCGGGGGCCATTATTATGCCAATCTCACCGCTCGAAAAGTATTTGATGCCATTACTTTTGGCCGACCATAATCGAGATGCCCATACTATGATTCAAATCTGTGATACGTGTCAAAGAAAGGCAAAAATTTCACAACAAGATGAGAGCCTCAAAAACGCTATTCAAGTTGTGAAATCTTTGATGTATGGGGTATTGATTTTATTGACCATTTCGACTTCACAGTGTGGAAAGTAAATACATCCTCGTAGCCGTTAACTATCTTTTGAAGTGGGTAGAAGCGAAGGCGCTCCCCACAAATGATGCTCGAGTAGTGGTTAAGTTTTTGAAATATATTTTCGCCCAATTCAGAACACCTAGAGCTATTATAAGCGATCGTAGGACCCATTTTTGTAATGATCAATTTTCTAAAGTAATGTCTAAGTATGGGGTCACTCATCATCTTGCTACCGCTTATCACCCTCAAACAAGCGGTCAAGTAGAGGTGTCCAATCGTGGCTTGAAACGTATTCTAGAAAGGACGGTTGGAGAAAAACCGTGAAGGTATCAGATTATAAAGAGGGTTTTGTCCTCATGGTCCACAAACTAGATGATGCTTTATGGGCATACCGTAATCCGCTTTTATGACACCAATTGTTGTAAGCCTTATACAAACTAGTGTACGTCAAGTCTTGCCATTTACCTATCGAGTAGAGCATAAAGCAATTGGGCTTTAAACATGCTAAGTTACGATCTTCAAAAACCGCGGGTTGATCACACTGAAGCTTCAACAGTAAAAGAACTTAATTAGGCTTCGTGATCAATCTACGAGAATTTTGATATATAAAGAGAGGACGAAGAAGCTTCACGACTCTAAGATCAAAAACCGTATTTTCAATGTTGGAGATCCGAGTTAATACATCTTCAACTCTTCGTCTAGGATATTCGCTCCTTCAGGAAAGCTTAAAACTCGTTGGTCAGGACCTTTCACCATCACCAAAGTTTTTCCATACGGAACCATTGAGTTATCTCAACCTGATGGTCCAAACTTTAAGGTGAATGGTCATCGTGTGAAGCATTACTTCGGAGGGGACTTACCACCCAAGGTAGTCCAGGATCTTCGAAACTTCTCCAAGGATGAATGAATTCCAGGATCGAGTCAAGACTATGGAGCTCGGTACTAAAAACAAAAGCGCTTAGGTGGGAGGCCCCCCATGCTTATCCATTTTTCTTCTTTCTTATTTCTATTATGATGTGAGGAGGCTTGTACTCTTCTGATTCTTGTTGTTTATACTTGTGATTTTTTGTAGGATTGACCCAAAATTTTTGAAGACTCTCGTGTTCGGTGTTTTGTCCTGGTCACCAACTCGAGCTTCTAGCCCTTTGCTTGCCATTAAGTTTTGGGGAAATCTTATATCCTAATATTATTCTCAACTAACCTATCTTGTAGCATACTTGATTAAACAGCTTGGAGATTTTGTGATACTTTTTCCACGCTTAGATTATGCATTCGACTTTTTGAGTTCTAGTATGGGTTTTTAAGTCTTAGGCTAGGAAACATTGAGGACAATGTTTAATTTTAGTATGGTGTTAGTAATATCTGATATGAATCTTTACCTTACCTTTTTGCCCATTGTTCTCACGTACCCCGTTTTCCCCACAAAAAATTTTAAATTTTTAAGTCTTAATATCTAGTTTATTGTTAAAAAAATGATGAAAAAATAGAAAATAGTTGACACGAATGTAGGTTTTCCGTTTGTGAGAACGAAAAGTAAATTTTGACCCGACCGGTTTTATATCTACTTTTCTCCTAACTGTTAATAAAGGATTATTGATTTTTGCTAATCTTTTATACAAGAGCTATAAAAGCAATCTAGCTTAAAAAATGTCCAGACTATACACGTTCCCTAAGATGAGTTTTAAATATCTAAGTTTCGATTTAATTAGAGTTTGAGATTGCTTGCCAGTCTATGTGACTTGTTAAAGTGCCCGATCTTAATTCGTTACAAAGTATTTCACGAGTTTCTTTAATAGAAATTTAAATTTGTGAAGAACAAGAGATGATAAGATAGAGTAATAAGTATTGAAGCCTAAACATAGAATAGTTGGATTTTTTAAAAGAGGCTCAAAAGTTTCATTGGCCTTGTCTCCCATTGCTTGTTTTACCTTTATATAAAAGTTGTTTAAATAAATAGAGTTGTTGCGATTTTTTAGGTTACATAATATAGTTAATAGAAGTATTCTTTAAGTTCCTTCTTGTGATTAGATGAGTACACATCAGGAATACTTAATTTGGCATACTAAATGTATCACAATAATAAATATTTTGCTTGAACCCATAAAAAGAAGCCTTAGGGAATATGGAGTAAGTAGAAATTTAATAATTGAAATTTAGCCTTATTCATATCCTTAAAGAGGCATAGTTATATTAGAATATATTGTTGCTTAATTATTGTCTTGTTTGTTACCTTAAAGGCCTTAGGGTATCTGGTGCAAATAAGATTGGTCCATTTAACGTCATAAAGAGCCTTAGGGAGTAATAACATGAATGGTACCTTTGCCTTAATTAACCTAATAAAAGTCAAATTTTGGTCGCCTCGATGTGGACTTTAATCTTGATGGCATTTGATCTTTTGAAAAGGGCTAGGAGCTAATTATTGCATTTTTAACCGTTACGCTTTATTTTTGGAATTAATAAATATCGAAATAAAGTCTTAAAGAGCCTTCGGGTATATGACTTAAATAAAATCTTGAGATACAAAATTAGGAATAAATGAGTGAAATGTAAGTAACACAAATAGCTTTTAAGAGTAGTGTTAAGCAGCATAACTATTTAATTTGCAATGGAACCTCCCTGTTTTTAAGCTTGGCTTGGAGAGGTGAAAGTCGGGAACGATGAATTTATCCATTTAGACACTCTTTGTGCTTTTTGTTCCGTGATCCTAAAAGTTATCAATAAATAATGAAAGCAATACATTATGTCACACATAAATAAGTTGTAAGTTGTAAATTAGGAAAATTATATAAAAAATAATAATAATAATAATAATAATAATAAAAGAAAAGTTTAAAAAATAGGAAAAAGGGGTGTTTTAAAGCTTGTGATTTCTTAACTCTCCCCACAAAAGACTTTGCTACTTTTCAAAGGATTTGTTTGGGGTGGTTTTGAGGTATTTGGTTTTAGAACATATAATATTGCGTGAGGACACGACAATCACTTAGTTTGGGGAATTTTGATATGTGAAGAAATCACATATCCTTTTTATATCAAAAATGGCCCTAAAATGAACAAATTGTGCAAATTATGCTTGTATATTGCTTGTTTTGTCATTTGTGATGTGTAGGTACGGATATTGCAAAAATTACAAGAAAATGGTCAAAACCGGACAAACACGAACACGAGAACATATAGAGTGCACAAGAGCCGGGAGTTTCTAGCAAAGTTCAACAAAATTCAAATGGTCAACCCTTGGTTAACCCACAAAAAGACAAAACCTTCAAAATACCCAAATAACCCTTAATGTTAAATCAAATTTCACCAAAAACCCTAAATCACTAACACCGTTAGTCCTTTTATTATAAGAGACTAACGGTCGTTATGTCTCTTACTATAAACCCTTTACCCTTTAACCCCGAGCCCAAAACCATATACAATTCACCGGCCCAAACTATTTTATGAAAAACCCAAGCCCAAGTCAAAACCCGGGTCAAACGAATAAAAGGGGGTAAAAGAAGCGGGAAAAGTCATTTTCTTTTACTATTCATCTTCGTCCTAACTTTACCCTGATCAAATCAAATGGGTAAATCCATTTCCTTTACTTAATTGAAGTGGCCACAAGAGATTCCAAGTATAAAGCTCCACGCTGGCAAGATAAGACGTCACCAAAGCTTCTCATTGGCCAAGACACCTCAACAAGGCAAGACGCGGGGCTCAAAAGAAACACACAAAGATGGAAAAAATTACATTGAAATTAGTGTAAAAGAAACACAATCATCACCCAATCATTGGATTGCCAGCTTGGCAATCCGTGTGCTCCTAGTTGATCCAACGGCCAAAGATTGAGAGCCAATGATTGAAAGAATCTAAGGGACGAGATCAAAGCAAAGAGGAGCACGTGCAAATGTCTAGATCCTTCTCTCCAGGCCTATAAATACAAGACCTCTCACACTCACAGGGGGATCTAGTGTAGCTTAGTGTAGAATTTAATTTAGCTTTTAAATGTAATTTTCTCTTTAAAGTCATTTAGCTTATTATGTTTTCAAAATCATTGTAATTCTCTTTTCAATAGATTGTAATCCATTTGTTAAATCAATAAGAACTTAATTTTTATAGTGTCTAATTGTCATTTCATATTTTCATTTATACACAGTTTTGTTAGATAAGCTTTCTAATGTTCAAATAAGCTCATTAAGCTATCATTTACACTATTAAGCTAGCTCTTCACTTAGTTAAGCTTTTATAAAGCCTAACTAAGCTTAATAAGACTCAAACTCACTCTTAAAATTACCACAACTTCTTAAATGGAAGGGAAGCCAATAATGGAAGGGCTTTTAAGACCACACCAACTTATCCTAGGATAAGCTAGAGCTTGTTGATCAGCTCTTGGAGCAATTGTAGCCTTGTTTGAGCATAGGCTATAGTAAGTTTCTTTAAATTTTCTTTTATAGCTTTAATTTTGCTTATTAGCTTTAAACTGCTTATTGATTGCTTATTATAGATTAGAATTGCTTATTTCTACTTAGTATACTTCTCTGTTGCTTATTTAGTATACTTTTTAGTAAAAAAATTAGTTTGCAAATACTTTTTATGAAAAACAGTTTGAAAAACCAAAAATATTAGTTTAGCTTATAACTTATTGTTCTGGCTTATTAGTTTGTTCAAATTTGTTAATTAGGTTTATTATTAGCTTATTAATATCTAGTATTACTTGTTTATGCATTAAATCTCATTTCTATAAGCTAAAAATGGTTTTTTTGTGATTTAAAGAGGTGTTTGGGTCAATGCAGTACTAACTAGAGTTAGTGCTGTTAAGATCCTTTTAGTCCTTTAAATTGACTTAAATTATCATTTTAATATTTATAGTTAAAGGATTTAAGGTATTTGTAGGATTTAATCAAGTTTAGCAAGTAAAGGTTAAAAACTGTTAGCCTAAGTTCTGTCTCATTTGCATTTTAAGCTCATTTCTGTTTAAGCTGTTGTTATTGATCTCCTTGCTTTAGTTTTAGTGTTTTAAAAGTGTAAAATTTAAGTTCTAAAACCTGCACTCTTTAGTTTTGAGTTTTGTTATAGAAAGGTGTCATTGCATCAGTAGTTTAAAAAGGCCTAACAAGCTATTTTACAAGCTTAGAATTAAAGTTAATTATACTAAGTTATAGCTACTAAAATTTAGTATATAAGTGTTAGTATGTCACTTTTTAATCCTGTTTAGAGCTAACATTGTAATAATTCTTATTAGTTTGTCTGTTTTTAGCTTTAAAGTTATCAATTTGTCTTTTCAAAAACCAAGTAGTAAACTCAGCATACACTGAGTATATAAGCAGTTTTCAAGCAGCTTTTTCATTAAGCATTTGAGTTTCAAAATACTTTTCAAGAGTAGATTTAGGTAGCTTATAGGCCAGACTTTAAGGAAGTATAAGTTAGATTTTCATAAGGTTCTGTTTGCTTATCTAAAATTAAGCTCAAAAGTTGTTGTTTGTCTGTTTGTTAACAGTTTGAGTATAAGAGTTTTTTTTGGGTTTTCAGCTTATGGCTTATCATTCTTGCTTAATTCTAGTTTAAATTAGCTTATTATGTTAAAATAGGGTAGTTATAGCTTAGTTTGTTAAATTGGAGCTTATCTTAGCTTATTAGTCTCATTCAAGTTTCCTTAAAAAGCCATTAGTCATTTAAGTATTTCTGTCATAGTTTAAGCTCCATTTCTAGCTTATTTAGGGATTTTCAGATTAAGTGGCTTTTGTAAAACTTGCTTATTATTAGCTTTTCTATAACTTTATTTTAAAAGTTTTCAAAATATAAAAAAAATAAAAAACAAAAGGCCACAGGTTCGAACCTGTGACCTCTTGCCTCACACACACACGTCCCACAATCACACACACTCTCAAGCTGCGCCCTTGGGTCTTTTTCAAACTAGAATCCACTTTTATTTCTTTTATACACATTTTCAATTTCCTTTTTAAATAAAAGCCTTAGCTTAATTCTAGCTTTTTAGGGCTTATTGTTTCAGCTTATTTTTAGTTATTATTTTTATAAAATTAGTCATATCATTTTACACTTTTAGTAATTTTCCAAATTTTTAGAAATAGATTTAGTATTTTTAATCATTTTTCTTAATTAAAAACTTAAAAAAATTATAAAAAATACAAAAATATTCAAAAAAAATAATTTTCTTTTTTCTAAAATTTTCTTTTATCATATTTTAAGCTTAGGATTTAAATTTACTTTCGTAGGGTTAATATTTTGAAAGTTCATTTTTTAAAGAACGGGATTTCGTTCCCGTTCTTGTTTTATTTGTTTTTAAGCTTTAATCACCCTCGTTTTAGAATTTCCTTAGCTTTTACGTTTTATCTAGTTAATTAGGATTAGAAAAAGTTTAGAAAATCATTTAGGGTTTAATTTTAGTGTACTTGCTTATTTGTCGCGTTTTATTAAATTCCCGTTAACGTTTTTTTTCGTAGTTAGTTTTAATTGTGCCTTTATTTGCTCACTATTAGGATTTTAGAAAACAATTATCTTTGAACCAATTCAAGTCATTGTCCAAATAACAAACGGGGTCTCAATTTCATAAGTCTTTGGGAAAACGACCCGGTAATCACTTACCGGCTTACGTAGGATATTTTTGTGTAGATTTTTACTTTAAATCTTTGCCCTCAAGGATTTTTAGTAAATTTCTTTATACTTTGATATTATACGTATTATAAATTACTACATCAATGTACCCGTTGTTGAGCCAAATCAACACGATGATGTTCCTGTTATTCTCGAGCCTGTCTTAGTGGATGAAGACGAGGACCCAGAAGAAGATGAATTTGAGGAAGAATAAGATCCTCAAGAGGAAGAAGATGATATGGAGATCGACATTGAGGAAGATGAGAATGAGCTGGAGTTGACATATCCTTACGAAGAGGTGGATCCTCTTAATCCTCCGCTGCCTGCTTTTGAGTTTGAACGTAGAATGATAAATTGAGTTGGAGGAAATCCGATTGAGCATATATGGATGAGATTGGTTTCCTTGTTAGTGTCTATGAGGTAGGTGAATCGTCTACTACCGCTATTCCTCGAGAGGATGGTGATAGATTACTACCTGGCTTCATGAGACGGGATATTGACTCTCTTTTTGGTCAAATGGTCAATATTTCGAGACAATTGTGTGGTCGCGAGATGGCGTATCCATTAGTCGAGAAGAAAGGAAAGGCAAAGGATAAGTTCTATGGTAAGTTAGTTGAAAAGCTTGGTAATGCTGAAGAAAAAGTTGAGTGTAAGAAATTGAAGAAGGAATTGAAAGAAGCAAGGTTTAGCAACACACTTCTTCGTATGCAGAACGAACGAGTCGAGAGAGATCTCTATTGGACTAGAGTTTGAGCTCATGAGTTCTATCAAGAGATGATTCGTAGAGGATTTTTGTTTGAAGAAAGACTGAATGAGGCTATCGATGTTCCGGTTGAAGATGAGAAGAGTCCATCATCTGAGCCGCGAGGATCTCCTCGTGATTCTTTGTAGTTTAGTTTCATTAGTAGTATCTTTATTATGTAATCACTAAACTGAATCCTCTGTTAGTAGAGTTGATGCTATTGGTTGTAACGATTTGTATCATTTCATGAAACAATGCAACTATGTATTAACTCTTTTGTGATGAATAATGAATGACTATCTTTTGATTACTACTTGATGTTGTGTGACTGTGGGTGTGATTGATTTGTCATTATATCATGTTATGAGTATATCATGTTATCAATGCTTATCAAGTTGGTTTCTGTGTGACATGACAGAATCATGCCTCCAAAGTCTGCACCTTTGACTCAAGCTGCTGTTCGTCGAATGATCAAGGAAAGTGTCGATGTTGTTATTGCTACTGAGCGGGCAAGACATGAGAATGTTGGAAATGATGCTAGAGGATCTGGACCAGTTAGGGGTCAAGATGCCGCACCTGTTGTTCGTGAGTGCACTTTTGCTAGATTTATGAAATGCAATCCTACTGTTTTTCGTGTTACTGAAGGAGCTGTCGAATTACGAAGATGGTTTGAGAAAACCGAGAGTGTTTTTGGAATCAGTGAATGTGTAGAGGGCAAGAAGGTGAAATTTATTGCTGCTATACTGCAAGGACCTACTTTGACTTGGTGGATTTCTAAGATTGCAATCATGGGTTTGGAGACTGTGAACCAAATGCCTTAGACCGAATTGAAACAGTTTGCAAAGAAAAAGCGTCAAATGTATTTCTAAAAGAACGTGAACAATATTTTGAAATACAAGATTTGAAAGCTCTATCTTGACTCATAAACCCATACCTAAGACCAAAGACCATCCCTTGGACCTTACCATGTCCCTTTGACTAGATCTACTCCTTTATATACATGTATCTAGTGATGAGAGATCACATACATGCTTATACACTTGGTAAAAATCACAAATCACCTCCCTTATGCTCTATATTGCTCACGGCAATAAGCAAGCTCCCAACCAAACCCATATCAATTTTTATACAACCCATACACTCCTATACACATCCATTCTAAGACATTCTAAGGTATTCCCAAGCATTGGCTAAGCATTTCCAAGTAATAATCAAGATAAGGAAGCTAGGGTTTTTGTTAAGAAAACAAGGGTTATTATTTGTGCAAGCTTTGGTTTTGTGGCTAAACAAGGGTTTAGCACTAGCTTATCATCATCATCATACCTCATAAGGTTTACTAGAACTCTTTATATCTTTTAATCTTCTTTTTTTTAAAGCATATGTTATTTCTATTTAGTTTAATCACATTTAGGATTTTATCATGAAATGGGATTTAAACTTGAAATGATCCATGGATTACTTTTATATATGTTGTGATATTACATATATCATAGTTAAAATAAAAATGATGAGTAAAATATTTATCATGTTTGTTTTGGTTTGTAGGTAAACATGATTATGGGATTATTAGGGTTTTAATAGTTTATTAATATGTTTCAAAGTTAAAGAAATACATAAGACAATGGTTTTTTAAGATTAATTATGGACTTTATATTAAGGTTTTAAGATCATTAAATAAGGTTATATCATGCATAAGAAAATATGAACACTTTTGGTTATTATGTAAAAAGTATAAGTGGTTTGTTAAAACATAAAAAACAAGGTCAAAAAGACCTTATGATGTTAGTTAAACATTCTGGTCCAAAGTGTCCCTTAAAAATATATTTTATTTTATATTTGTATAAGATAATACATTTCACGACGATTCGGACAAAAGGTAAAGAACTTGTTAAACGGGCATATTAATAACGTAAAAGTTTCTGTTTTTAAAAACGGTTATACGTTAATAAACGAAGTCATAAGGTAAATTTTTATAAAAAAAATTTGTTATAAAAATTATTAAACAGCAAGTTTATATTTTTAATAAATAATACAACATTTTTCGGAATTCCAAAATGATAGAATCGTAATTTTTCAATTTATAACGATACGAGTTTGAATTTGCGAGTTTACGATCAAATTATGACTTTTTATAAAACTAATTTTTATAAAAGTTTACTATAGTCATGACAGAAAGTTATATTTTTGTAAACCTCATAAAATTATTAGAACTTTTAAAAAAAAAAACAACGAGAACGTCCTCGACAAGAATCGTTTTAATTAAAAAACGGAGCTTATAACGAATAAAATAACAGACTTTTACGGGTTTTTACGACAACAAAAACAGAATTTAAAATAAAAGTCATATTGGTTGTGAACAGTAAAAGTTACTGTTCAACCAGAGGGTCAAAATACGGTAATTCGTCAATTTATGATAACCCGTCCTTATATACGAAAAGTATGGACATAAGAATCGCTAAAAGAATCGGGTTTAAACGCGAAAGTTACGCCAGTTTTGCTTAAATCGAGAATTATTATAACGTTTTTAATTATTAACACAATTTTACCAAAAACCATTTGTTGGTGATTAAGCTATATAGTATATTATTTGGTTATCAAAGTACATATTATAGGGACACGGTTTCCATATTGAGGGACTCTTCGGATGGCAGTTTCGACGAGTTGTTGGATTTTTCGATTTTAAAGTGTTCCTGACTCCTCGAACGTTACATTGTCATGACCTTTTATTATGTAGCCCGAACGATAGTACGAGGTAACAACTATAAGATTATATCCAAGTACATAGTACTTATACGACCTATGATAATTTAGGTTGCATTCGATCTTTTACGTGACGCTTTATCTGCGATATTTGGATTATCAGAACTCAAGGTGAGTTCATAGCCCCACATTTTTACGATTTCAATGATTTATAACTATGGGGTGGAAACATTCTTTGTTTTACAAACTGGACGCAAGTATTGATTACATGTTTGCCTAAGTAGCGATAACCCAATTAAGCCCACTATCATGAACTGTCAATTGCATAGATGTAGTTGGGAATTACATTATGTAAGTTTGGCGATTGTTCTATTTTATTAGATCTATTCGGGGGAAACGACCTCCCGTTCGGGTGGTGAACTAGCTATCACCGATGAGAACGAAGACGATATAGCATGTGTATTTTGGGATGTTTTCGCGGTTGGTTTAAAACATCATTGCGGGCTGAGTAGCAATATTATGCGAACAAGACTGTCGAGCTTCAGTGTCATGAGCTTAGTGTAAATGTAATCTAGTTTTGTGAGATCTGCATGTGTTGCATTATCACTAAATAGTACTTGCGATCCTGCATATTATGATTTTATCAAACCTATGCGAATTCACCTAAACATTATTGTTGGACTTTTTAAGACAAAATGCTTTCAGGAGATCAATAGGCATGGATGCCTAGGGATGCATTGGGTTACATTTGGATTGGCATGCTTAAGATTTAGGTTGCATCATGTTTTGGGAAATGCTAATTTTAAATTGTCAAACTTTTGTAATATTAAACATTATGAACAAGTGTAAAGCTATATTGCTTTTGTATTTAGTCTGTCAATTAAATCAATGTATCATTTTTTTTAAACGACTTTTTCTGTGTGTTCTTATATATCTTGTGCTGTTGATCTCAAAGTAACATGCCCCGGATCCTTATTCCGCTGCGACCCAATTTGGGGGTGTTACAGATTGGTATCAAGAGCCAAGGTTATAGAGAACCAGGTCAAAAATATTTTTGCTGGACTCCTAACCATTTTTCAAACATTGCATTCATAAAAAGGTGTTTGTATAGGACACACACTAGTTGTATTTGCATTAGTTAGTTTTACTAGATGCTTTAATGGTCACAATAGTTGATTGCATTAGTGAGGACTAGAAGCATTCTTAATTTGATTTAGTGTTTATATTTTAGTACGTATATTACTATGAGTGTATATTGTTATTACAAAGAATGAGTTTGCATCTTTCGAGCAATCTACTCTTACAATTATTTATATAAGGGCTATTTATATAAATAGGGGAATATTTCTTTAGGCAAGGTAGTACGATAAGCTCATAGGTCCTAAGCGCTACCTAAACATTAAGTTATCGAATATGATACCTTACCATCATTCATTTATGCCATGAGTGCATATTCATATTTAACATACCAGCCTTATATAATATATTTATATAAGTTAAGTTCTGCTCGTTGCAAGCAGTTATGTTTTCATCATCGACGGTTACCTATACGTCTGTCTATATTAATCTGAGCCATAAGAGATTACAGTGAGCTTTTGATGTGGAGCTAGAGGAACCAATGAAGGATCAGCCTCTATCTGCTGATGCCTCACCTACAGCCCTATCACCAGGCTACATTGCTGACTCCGATCCAGAAGAGGATAAGGAGGACCTGGAGGAGGATCCTGCTGACCATCCTACCAATGGAGGAGGAGACAATGATGATAATGAGTCATCTGATGATGACGACGATGATGATGATGTGAGAAGGATGAGGAGGACGAGGAGGAGGAGGAGCACCTAGCTCCGGCCGACCCTTCTGCTGTACCTACAGATGATCCTGTCCCCTCAAGCTGAGGATACAGAGGCATTTGAGACTGATGAGTCTGCTTCTACACCACCCACCTCTCCACACCATATCATCCTGTTTTTCTGAGACCAAATCCCGTACAGTACGGATGTCTATTTAACACCATACTCCACGATCACCATCTGCTGAGGCATGCATTACTGAGTTTGCTGCTGCACTACCTTCATCATCACTACCACCATCAGTATCACCACCACCAGAGAATATTAAGTCACTTAAAGATAACATAAGAGGCTAGCATCTAGAATCTTGAGAAGCACCCTGGCCCATAGACAAATAGATTTGTCAGTGTAGCTCGTTTTGTATTATATCCCACTAAACTTGAGTAATACTCGGTTGGTAGCGTTAATGAAAAGCTTGTACTCTTTTACTCAGGTAAAACAAAGTATTAAGTATTAACCTACGTTGTTGGTTATGATCATGCTACTGTATGATGTGGATTTATTTATGTCGTGGTTGCTGTTATCTTATATCTCTGCATGATGTGGTCTCACCTTACATATATATTGGGATCACGGAGTGTCATGATTTTCCCTTGGATGAAACTTCATATACATTTTGTTTCCTGTGATCTTCAGGAAATGATGACAACTGTTAATCAAGGGATGAGTGTTGAGGAAATTGAGTGGGTTGTAGCCCAGCGAGTGGCTAAAGCTATCGAGGCTATTGCTATTTATGAGACGAAAACCAACATAACCCGCAAGTCAATGATCCAGACTGAACGACAAAAAGACAAGGTAGCAGAGAATGCTAGTAACAAGAGGAAGTAGGAATGTAACCATAATGGAATCTCGAGCCAACAAAACAAAGGGCATAAGGTGCTTAGAGCACACACTACTTGTCCAATTAAGAAGAAGGCATATGCTGGATCGCTACCTCTGTGCCACCAGTGCAATTTTCACCATAATGGACCGTGCACTGTAAAGTGTAGAAATTGCAAGAAGTTTAGCCACATAACCCGAAATTGTAGAACACCTACTGCTGCTAGGAATCAACGAACTCCCACCTGTTATGAGTGTGGAGGTTTGGGACACTACAAATGTATGGACATGTACTAGAAAGGAAAAGATTATAAAGACTCTAGCGCCACGACGTCTAACATCAGCACCTAAGGAGAGACCCTCTTGTATTACCAAGTGAACTCTAAGCGGAAACTTCCTTAGACTTTAATTTCGATAGGAATTTGTGTTGTACTTTCTTTTGAACCTCGTTGTACACGTGGATGACTTTAAATTATCTATCAAATTATCGTATTATGAAAATTTTGTCAATATTAACTTAGATTCCTTATTTACTCTTGCAAACTACTCTCACGAATATCATGAAATCATAACGCTATTTTGACGAAAATGAGCAATGCATCGTTAGTCCTCAATTATACATGGCCTGATCAACTATGTATAATTCAGGAAAGTACCATGCCGTGCTGAGAGTAGTCACTCTAAAAACTTCTTATCAAGAAAACAATTTCCTACTTATATCATGTTCTGTGTGTGTATTCATAAAACGCGTTTACTTCTGGAAATCAAATTAGTAACCATAGCAACTAAGCTGACCTTCACTCCATCTTACTATAAAGTTGGCATCATCTTATACAAAATCCTAAGCCGAGACACATCACTAGTCGCCCTAAGATAATTTGTTATCGAATTTGCTCGCCATTAGAGAATTTACTAAATCACCCATTCAACATTGACTTAATGCCGTAGAATTTGGCAGTTTCGACGTCATAATTAGTATGGATTAGTTGGCGAGATACCAGGCCGTCATTGTTTGTGATAGAAAGATCGTTCGTGTTCCATTCGGAAATGAAACATTGATTATTCGTAGTAACGAAGCAACCGCGCAAACGAGTCTCGATTGAACACCATCTTGTGCACTAAAACACAGTAGTACATGCTAAAAGGATGTCAGGTCGTTTTGGCACGTGTTACTATAAGGGAGACTGAAGACAATTCGAAGGAGAAACGACTTGAAGATGTACCGACAATTTGAGATTTTCCTAAAGTATTTCCAGAGGACTTGTAGGGTCTTCCTACGACTCGACAAGTAGAAATTTCAAATCAATCTGGTACCTGGTGCTGCATCTGTAGCACGGGCGCCTTATCGATTAGCGCCGTCCGAAATGAAAAACTTGTCGGAGCAACTACAGGAACCACCCGACAAAGGCTTTATAAAACCCAGTTCCTCACCTTGGGGAGCTCCAGTCTTGTTTGTCAAGAAGAAGGATGGATCATTTCGAATGTGCATCGACTATCGGGAACTGAACAAGCTGACGGTGAAGAATCGTTACCCACTCCCAAGGATCGACGATTTGTTTGATCAACTACGAGGATCCAGTGTTTATTCTAAGATAGACCTGCGATCAGGTTATCACCAGCTTCATGTACGGGAAGAGGATATTTCAAAAAAATGGCATTCATAACTCGGTATGGTCAGTACGAGTTCCAAGTTATGCCATTTGGTTTGACGAACGCACCGGAGATATTTATGGATCTCATGAATAGGGTGTGCAAACCATACTTGGATAAGTTTGTGATCGTCTTTATTGACGATATATTAATTTTTCAAGGAACAAGAAGGAACACGAAGAACATCTTAATGCAATTCTGGAATTGCTTAAGAAGGAGGAATTGTATGCCAAATTTTCTAAGTGTGAATCTTGGATTTCCAAAGTACAGTTCCTCGGTCACGTGATTGATAGTCAAGGCATTCACGTGGACCCCGCCAAGATCGAATTCATAAAAGATTGGGCATCTCCTAAAACACTAATGGAGATTCGTTAATTTTTAAGTCTTGCTGGGTATTACCGAAAATTCATCGAAGGATTTTCGAAGATCGCCAAGTCGATGCCCAAGCTTACTCAGAAAGGAGTTAAGTTCGATTGGGGAGACAAGCAGGAAGCTGCCTTCCAGTTATTAAAGCAAAAGTTGTGCAGTGCGCCAATTCTGGCTTTACCTGAAGGAAACAAAGATTTCATAGTCTATTGCGATGCTTCGCATAAGGGATTGGGTGCTGTATTAATGCAAAGAGAGAAAGTAATTTCTTATGCATCACGCCAATTACATGAGAAAAACTATACGACTCATGATTTGGAACTTGGATCGGTAATGTTTGCTCTAAAGATTTAGAGGCACTACTTGTACGGAACCAGGTGTACGATGTTCGCTAATTACAAGAGTTTGCAACACATTCTTAATCAGAAAAAGGTTGAACATGAAGCAACGTCATTGGTTAGAGTTGCATAGTGATTACGGATGTGAGATTTGTTATCACATGAGGGAAAGCAAATGTTGTTGCTGATGCTTTGAGCAGGAAGGAGCGAATTAAACCATTAAGAGTTCAAGCCTTAGCCATGACTATTGGCTTGGATCTTTCTAAACAAATCTTGAATGGTCAGACCAAAGCACGAAAACCAGAGAACATCAAGAACGAATATGTTAGAGGTATGTTGATTGAAAAATTCAAAGGATCCAGAGAAACTTAGAACGAAAAAGTTGGAACCCTGCGCGGATGGAACTCTATGCCTAAATGGCAGGAGTTGGTTGCCATGTTATGGTAATTTGAGGACTGTGATCATGCATGAGTCCCACAAATCCAAATACTCTATCCATCCGAGTTCTGACAAAATGTATCGGGACATCAAAAGTCTATATTAGTGGCCCAATATGAAGGCCGACATCGCCACCCATGTTAGCAAATGTTCGACATGTGCTAAGGTCAAGGCTAAACACCAAAGGCCATCGGGTTTGTTGGTGTAACCCGAGATACCTCAATGGAAGTGGGACAATATCACCATGGATTTTGTCACGAAGCTTCCTAAGTCATCACAAGATTGTGACACCATTTGGATGATTGTTGACCGACTTACTAAGTCTGCCATCTTTGTACCAATGAGGGAAACTAATCCCATGGAGAAACTGGCGAGAATGTACCTAAAGGAGGTTGTCACGAGGCATGGAATGCCCATCTCAATTATTTGTGATCGCGACCCTAGGTTCACATCAAATTTTTGGAGGTCACTTCAGAAGGCTTTGGGTACTAGTCTGGATATGAGTACTGCGTACCATCCACAAACTGACGAACAAAGCGAGAGGACTATTCAAACTCTCGAGGATATACTGCGTGCTTGTGTGATCGACTTTGGAAGGGGTTGGGTTAACCATTTGCCATTAGTCGAGTTCTCATATAACAATAGCTATCACACTAGCATCAAGGCTGCACCATTTGAAGCACTTTACGGTCGAAAGTGTCGTTCACTTGTGTGTTGGGCCGAGGTTGGAGAAATCACCGGTCCAGAAATAGTTCAAGAGACGACTGAGAAGATCGTCCAAATCAAGCAAAGAATACAAGCCGCACGTGATAGGCAAAAGAGTTACGCCGATTTAAAGCGTAAGCCGATGAAATTCTAAGTTGGGAATAGCGTTATGCTTAAAGTTTTGCCTTGAAAAGGGTCGTACATTTTGGAAAACAGGGG
>BQNB010093229.1:0-24935 GCA_026074375.1 Tanacetum coccineum | reverse complement strand
GATTATAGGTCGTATGAGTACTAAGTACCTTGATTAACTAAGACCATATATAATTATATATAGCTACATCACTATCTAATTGTATTAGTGAAATAATACTTATAAAGTAAAAATGTTTATAAATATCATTTTAGTAACAATGGCGTAACTGTTCCGTTTTAAGCCTGTTTCTTACGTTCTTTACGTCAACACTTTCATATTAAGAAGATTTGTCAAAATATTAAATTTTAGTATTTTAAGTCCTCTGATGAACAGTACTTTTTATTGTTCATGCACTTTTATAAATTTATTTTTATAAATTTAATTATCGTAATCTCTTAAAAGTCGTATCTTATTCGTTTTAACTCCGATTTTAGTGATTCTTTCGAGCACGACTTCGTAATTAAAAGTTATATCTAAATATGTTATTTTTCTAAAAGTATATGATGTGAACAGTAAATAAATTTTATAAAATTACTTTTATAAAATCACTTTTTATATATTTAATTATATCAACTTGCGAATAGCATAACTTCTTCGTTATAGCTTGGTTTTTGGAGTTTTTTATATGCCTACAATCCTAGTAACATGTAGTATTTTATAAAAATATAAAATAAATACCTTATTTTCAAATTAAAAATAGTAGGTTTGGATAATTAGGCTTAAATGTTTATAAAACTTGGTTTTATAAGTTTTTAGCTTAGTAAGTTTGTTACAAGTCTTCTACAAGAACTTATACCATAAGTCTCACATATGTTAGGTCCTTTAGTCCTCATTTGTCCAAAGAATATCAAGTGCTCACATTTATTCATTTGTAACTTTGATAAGTAAACTTTTAAACCATTAAATTATATACACTTTTTATAAATTAACCATCACTTGTATAATGTTTATACTTCTATTCCAATATGATCTTAACATTAATATAACATATGACAAAATATATCAAACCATGATCAAAAGTAAAAATCCATTTTACATGTTAATATGTTTTCTAGATGGTGATTTACTATATAAACATTATATATACATAAAATCATAAATGTAAAGAGTGTAGGGTCTTTAGATGATCTTAGGATGAAGTATGATGAAGAGTAACAAGATCTAAACCCTAGTTTAGAACCAAAACCTAAGCTTCTAAGACTATAAAACCTTAACTTCCAATGAAACCCTAATCTTAAACCTTCTTGATTAAACCCTTTAAATGCTAAACCAAGCCTTCAATACACCTTAAGATACCTTACATATGATGTTAGATCACTTAAATACTTGGTAAATAAAATTGTATGGATTGTATATGTGTGTTGTGGTTTAGCCGTGGCCTAGGAGGAGAAAACAAAGAGAATGAGTGAAGTTTTGCTAGTGAAATAAGTTGTATGAATGAATGAAAGTCTAGTGCATCTTTATATACTACTATGGACTAGTCAAGACCACTTGTTGAAGACCAAGACCAAGGGAAACATAGGTAGGGAAATAAGGAAGGTATGTGGTCAAGTTAACTAGTCATGTACTAAGGTGATAATTGCTAGTGTTTTGTACAAGTCCTAGTTGGTTAATTATGTGCTTCATGTCCCCTTGGGACTTTGTTTCATCCAAAATTAGGGGGGGGAGGGACTAGGAATTATCTTAGATATTTTGGAGAGAAATGCTTGCATTACTTGTAGCTTAAAGTTGTATAGGTTAAATATAAAGGTATAACTTGTAAAGTGTATGTCCTAGTTTGGTTCTTGAATGTAAAATTCGGTTATGATGAATAACATAGGTGAAGTTTTATAAAACTTTGAGTATTGGGTATAATAATGGGTATTTGTTGAAGCGTAGATAAGTTTTGGTGGTTCCGTGAATGCCTAAACGTATTTTATCACGAAACGTAAACACTTTACATAACCAATAAAAATAAAATATGCAAAGTTAATAATTATCCTCCAAATAATTATTTAACACTTGCTTGACATAAATTTTATTGTTTGATGCCTGTTTACGTTGAATGATAATTTTTAGCTTAAGCGATTTTAACTCAAACACGTGGAGGAACAAATTCTATTTTGACTACAAGTGTCCGTTATGTATTTCAAAACACTTATGAAAATAGCCCTTATAACTACCTTTTGATAGACGAGTGGAGGCTTATAATCAAGAAATGCTATCCATACATGCAAAACCTGCTGCATCTTAAGTCTAAGGATAAACATAACTTTCACCATGTGTGTAATGCACACAATGACGCCGATCCATAAAGTGATTAACCCAGGTGGGGTATCCAATATTCAACCTCATTGAATAACATGTGAAGCTGATATAATCATCTTTACGTATTCTTCGGAATACAACCAAACACTCACATTTACCTTGTCTTAACAATATTCCCACATTTTTAACCGGTAACTGACATAGTTTAGAATAAATAAATTTATTCAAGGATTTAAACATGCAAATATTGAACATAGTAGTATAAATAAAAACGATCATACCACGTATATCAATTCATTGTTTAATAAAACTGCTTACAGTTCCATTATCCAAATACCAAATAAGATCAGTGCATGATGATCCTAGTCAAGTACTAATGTCTTATTCACAACAATCACAATTAGTGATAAGGCATACGTTCCATGAACAAATTAACTAGGTTATGATCTTGTGTAACTTTGATACTACTTATTTCAAAATTTCACAAATAATGAAGTTCTTTGAATAATATGATGATTGTTATTTTGTAAGTGTGCACTCACTTATAAGTATTGCTTATATGATACTAGTCACATTACTTTTCATAAGATGTATGACATACACAAAACATCCTAATAAAGACAATCATCTTAACAATTTTCCAAACTGTAAAGCATTCTTATTCTTTTAATATAGTATTATGCAACTATGCTTTTAAACCAAGCATGTGTAGCCATCAATGTTATCATTTAAAATGAAAACTTGCTTCTACAAATATTTGAGTATCATCTCAATTAAAACAAGCACTAGTGTATACAAACAACACTATGCTAAACCACCGTAAGTTTTGAACATTTTTCTAACAATGTTTAGATATCACACAAACCCAAGATTTGTTAATCATAATGATCTTACTATGATTACCATAATGTATATCCATAGTATCTTCATTATTATTTATAGGAACGAATTCCTAATTTAAACATTAGGGTATTCCTTTTTTATACATGTTTCTTTATGTTCCTTATTTTTCCCTGTTAATTTTGTTTTCAATTGTTGGATTTTTATAACTGGTAACTAATTTTGTTGTTCTTTTTCGTTTCCTTTTGTGGACTGAAGTTTGGTGTATATTTCTTGTGTTTTTTCTCTACCTAGGTATGTATTGTTACTGTCATGTATGCTTTTACAAATGTCAATTTTTAATTTTTTTTTCGTGGTAGGTTGTCACCTTTGCGATAGAGGGGATAGATCCTCCGTTGTCCCCGTTCCGTCCCGTTTCCCCACCTCCGTCCGTTTCTGTTGTTGTTGAGGATAGATTGGGTGGAATTAAGTCCCAAGGATATTATGATAAATGTCATTGAATGTTACTTGAATTGATATATATTACTTGGTGGGTGAGATTAAACACATGAATAGAAACCTTAAGTCCCACTAAAGGATTCGTTATGTACATCATATTGTGTATGGGTGATTATGACAACATTGGAATCTAATTGAAAGATATTAGAAGGAACATTATGTTTAATGTTTAAATTAGGAATTCATTCCTAGAATTATTAATGAAGATACTATGGATATACATTGTGATAATCATAGTAAGATCATTATGATCAACAAACCTTGGGTTTGTGTGATATCCAAACATTATTAAAGAAGTGTTCGGAATTTACGGTAGGTTAGCATAGTGTTGTTTGCATACACTAGTGCTAATTTTAATTGAGATGATACTCAATCTTTGTAGAAGCAAGTTTTCAATTTATATGATAACATTGTTGGCTACACATGCTTGGTTTAATAGCATAATTGCATAATACTATATTAAAAGAATAAAAATACTTTACAGTTTGAAAATTGTTAAGATAACTGTCTTTATTAGGATGTTTTGTGTGTTTCATACATATTATGAAAAGTAATGTGACTAGACTCATATAAGCAATACTTATAAGTGAGTGCACACTTACAAAATAATAATCATCATATTATTCAAAGAATTTCACTATTCGTGAAAATTTTGAAATAAGTATTCTCAAAGTCCCACAAGATCATGACCTAGTTGACTTGTTCATGGAACCTATGCCTTACCACTAATTGTGATTGTTGTGGATAATTAATAGTTATCCTTCAAATAATTATTTAACACTTGCTTGACGTAAACATTTAATTGTTTGATGTCCGTTTACGTTGAATGATAATTTTTAGCTTACGCGATTTAACTTAACGATTAAAATTAAAAGCAAACGCGTACAAGACTAAAAATAAATAGTAAAATAAATGACGTCGCAGAATGACCTAAAAACATGGGGTTTTATAGTCTTCCCCCGTTAAGTGATCCTTGTCCTCAAGGCTTAAGACGCGGCACTTGACGACGGTGCGGTCTTTGTGAAGAGATGCAGATACTTCTTTTGAAATTGGTCTTCACGTTCCCATGTAAACTCAGGACCCCTCCTAGAGTTCCATCGAATCTTGACAATACGGATACGGATTTGTTTCAATCATTTAACTTCATAAAGCTTGTCATTAATATGGAATCCATCCAACGGAACGGCTAATGGTTCATCGGCATAACACTTCTTCAAGTTGGATACAGGAAACGTATTGTGAACCCTGATCAACTCTTGAGGAAGCTCAAGCTTGTAAGCAACGACTCCAACCTTTTCTAACACTTTGAAAGGTCCAACATATGTGAGGTTTAGCTTCCCCCGTTTTCTAAAACGTACTACTCCATTCCAAGATGAAACCTTGAGCATAACTCTATCTCCAACTTGAAATTCCATTGGCTTACGCTTTAAATCGGTGTAACTCTTTTGTCGATCATGAGCGGCTTGAATTCTTTGCTTGATCTGAATGACCTTCTCGGTTGTCTCTTGCACTATTTCTGGACCAGTGAGTTGAACTTCTCCAACCTCGGCCCAACAAACAGGTGAACGACACTTTCGGCCGTAAAGTGTTTCAAATGGTGTAGCTTTGATGCTAGCGTGATAACTATTGTTATATGAAAACTCAAGTAATGGAAAATGGTTAACCCAATCCTTTCCAAAGTCGATCACACAAGTATGCAGCATATCCTTGAGAGTTTGAATAGTCCTCTCTCTTTGTCCGTCAGTTTGCGGATAGTATGCAGTACTCATATCTAAATTCGTACCCAAGGCCTTCTGAAGTGACCTTTAGAAATTTGATGTGAATCTAGGGTCGCGATCAAAATGATTCAGACAAGTATTTCATGCCTTGTGACTACCTCTTTTAGGTACATTCTTGCCAATCTTTCCATGAGATCAGTTTCCCTCATTGGTATGAAGATTATGGATTTAGTGAGTCGGTCAACAATCACCCAAATGGTGTCATAACCTTGTGACGACTTAGGAAGCTTTGTGATAAAATCCATAGTGATATTATCCTATTTCCATTGAGGTATCTCGAGTTGCACCAACAAACCTGATGGCCTTTGGTGTTCAGCCTTGACCTTAGCACATGTCAAACATTTTGCTAACATAGGTGGCGATGTCGGCCTTCATATTGGGCTACCAATATAGCTTCTTCATGTCCTGATACATCTTGTCAAAACCCAGATGGATAGAGTATTTTGACTTGTGGGACTCGTGCATAATCACAGTCCTTAAATCACCATAACATGGCAACCAAATCCTACCATTTAAGCATAGAGTTCCATCGGCGCTGGGTTCCAACTTTTCCTTTGGTATATCCTTCCTGGTCATACCTCATACGTCTTCCTTTTTGAGGTTCTCTGGTTTTTGTGCTTCTATTTGAGCTTCCAGAATTTGTTTGGGGAGATTCAAACCAATAGTCATGACTAAGGCTCAAACCCGTAATGGCTTATTCCGTTCTTTACGGCTTAAGGCATCGGCCACTACGTTTGCTTTCCTCGGGTGGTACCGTATTTCACAATCATAATCCCTGAGCAACTCTAACCAACTACGTTGCCTCATGTTCAGCTCCTTTTGATCAAGAATGTGTTGTAAACTCTTGGGATCTGTAAACACCATACCCTTGGTTTTGTATAAATAGTGTCTCTGAATTTTTAGAGCAAACACTACCGATCCAAGTTCTAAATCACAAGTTTATAGTTTTTCTCATGAATTTTCAATTGGCGTAATGCATAAGCAATTAATTTCTCCCTTTGCATTAATACATCACCCAATCCTTTATGCGAAGCATCACAATAGACCTCAAAATCCTCGCTTCCTTTAGGTAGAGCAAGAACTGGCGCACTGCACAACTTCTGCTTTATTAACTGGAAGGCAGCTTCCTCCTTGTCACCCTAATCAAACTTAACTCCTTTTTGAGTAAGCTTGGTCATTGACTTGGCTATCTTTGAAAATGCTTTGATGAATCTTTAGTAATACCCATCAAGACCTAAAAATTGATGAATCTTCGTTAGTGTTTTAGGAGATGCCCAATCTTTTATGGATTCGATCTTGGCGGGATCTACGTGAATGCCTTGACTATCAATCACGTAGCCGAGAAATTATACCTTAGGAATCCAAAATTCACATTTAGAGAATTTAGCATACAACTCCTCTTTCTTAAGCAATTCCAGAATTTCCTTAAGATGTTCTTCATGTTCCTTCTTGTTCCTTGAATAGATAAGGATATCATCAATAAAGACAATCAAAAACTTATCCAAATATGGCTTGCACACCCGATTAATGAGATCCATACCGTCGGTGCGTTCGTCAAACCAAATGGCATAACTTAGAACTCGTAATGACCATATCAAGTTCTAAATGCCGTCTTCAGAATATCTTCTTCACGTACTCGAAGCTGGTGATAACCTGATCGCAAGTCTATCTTAGAATAAACGCTAGATCCTTGTAGTTGGTCAAATAAATCGTCGATCCTTGGGAGTAGATAACGATTCTTCACCGTTAGCTGTTCAGTTCTCGGTAGTCAATGCACATTCGAAATAATCGATCCTTCTTCTTGATAAACAAGACCAAAGCTCCCCAAGGTGAGGAACTTGGCCTTATGAAGTCTTTGTTGGATAGCTCCTTCAGTTGGTCTGACAATTCTTTCATTTTGGACAGGGCCAATCGATAAGGTGCGCGTGCTACAGGTGCAACACCAGGTATCAAATCAATTTGGAATTCCACTTGTCGAGTCGGAGGGAGACCCGGCAAGTCCTCAGGAAATACTTCAGGAAAATCTTGAACGATCAGTACGTCCTCAAGTCACTTCTTCTCTGACTTGTCTTTAGTCTCCTTTGTTGTAACATGTGCCAAAAAGATGTGACATCCTTTTAGCATGTACTTCTGCATTTTAGTGAACGAGATGATGTTCAAACGAGTCTCGTTTCCCCGGTTGCTTTTGTCACCATGAACAATTAAGGTTTCATTTCCCCAAGGAATATGAATGATTTTTTCGGCACAAACAATGACAGCTTGGTACTTTGCTAACCAATCCATACCAATTATGACGTCGAAACTACCAAGTTCTACAGGCATTTAGTCGATATTGAATGGATGATTTAAGAAGTTTAATGTAAAACCCCAAATGATAGTGTTTAACCCAATTATTCTCCCGTCAGCTAGTTCAACATCATAATAATGATCTAAGGTAGTTCGTGTGATATCAATTTGGGAGCTAAATGCAGTAGACATAAAACTCCTATCAGTAACAGTATCAAATAAGATTTAAGCATAGCGGTTGTTTAGAAGGAACATACCTATGACGACGTTTGAGTCTGGGTTTGTCCCTGCATGGCCTACCACATACACTTTTGCTGGAGCATTGCCATTTCTACCTTGATTACCACGGTTGTTGTTCTTCAGTTTTGGACACTCCCTCTTGAAATGTACATGGGCTCCGCACTCAAAGCATGTAGCTTTCTGACCTGCCCCGGTGCCCCTTTGGTTGTTTGCAGCATTGGCATTTGCAGTACTCCTATAGTCGCGGGCCAGATGGCTAACTCTATTGCACTTGCGGCATTTTGGAGCACACTGAACATCATGGTGATACTTACATTTAGAGCACAGAGGTTTTGATCCTCCGTAAGGTTTCTTCTCACCAGACCTGGCAGTGTAAGCCTTGCCAGTGTTTTGCCTCTTGTTTAGTTGTTGTTGGTTATCATCTTGCTTCCTTTGTTTTTACTCTGACATTCAGCAAAAGTGCGGATCTTCTTGTCCATCAGCTTAGTTGCAAATTCAATTCCATCCTGCATGGTCTTTGGCTTAGATGCCATTACACTTTCGTGAATCATGTCAGGCAAACCACCGACATACCTCTTGACCTTATCCGACTCTTCAAGAAACATCCTAGCACACATCAATGCCAGTTCCTTAAAACGTTGGTTATAGCTTACCACATCGGTACCTTTAACCTTCAGGTTCCACATCTTAACCTTCAGCTTCTTAATCTCGTCCCTTGGGCAGTACATGTCGGTCATTATTTTTTTCAGGTTTGTCCAAGTCATTGCATAAGCAACATCGTGACCAACAATCCTAATGTGGGAGTTCCACCACTTTAAAGCACTACCAAGAAAAGTACAAGTGGCAAACTTGATTTGGTTTTTCGCAACACAGTTGCTTATACAGAACATAGTTTCCATTCTTTCAAACCACTGAATCAACTCAACAACTCCTTCAGTACCCTTAAAATATAGGGGTTTGCATTTCATGAAATCTTGGTAAGTGCACTCATAAGCAAGAGGAGCTTGTCTCTTTACACCCGTTCCAGAATCATGGCTGTCTTCGCCATTTCAGCTTCTGTCAGCGTCACGTGCTGCCAATGCATCATCAACGCCTTGGTTGATTAGTGCCTTAAGCTGGGCATCAGTCACATGGGTAGTGGTGGTGGTTGTTGTGGCTGGTGATGATCTTGTGGTTCTTTTTGGTTCCATTTTCCTCAATCACAAGAAAATATAATACCCGTTAAATTTCATAAAATCATAACCATGACATGACATATACACAATAAATAAAATGAGATCACATCACATAGTGAAATATACAATTGAATTGAAATTAACAATGGTGTAGCTAAATTGACATTCATTCATAATAAATTCGATTACAAACATGACATAATACATCCCTTCCATATATAATCTGGAAAACATACATGACCGATTTGGTTATAAAATGATCACTACCATAAGGTTACAAGATAAAAATAAAACCTAGAGCCTTACTAGCCGGGAGTTACCTCGTAATACTTAGTAGGCTATACAACATAGCTAAGACATAACTAGATCTAAGAACTACTACCGGCCTTCTTCGGTACATCAGGATGTGTTGGATCCCTAGCAGGTGTCTGCTGACTTTGTAGTGCTGCCATCTGAGTCTGCAGTGTCCTCATCAGAGTCAGTACCTCTGTGAGCTGTGTCTGTCTCCTACGATCTACTACCCGTAAATCTCCAATCTTAGTCTGTTGTGCTAAAACCGTAGTCCGTAGTGCGCTAACCTCAGAGCGTGCTATATCACTGGCATCCATCGACTGTACCCAAGCCTCACGAGAAGCTCTGGCCTCACCCTCCATAAGTCTAGCTATGCGAGCATGGGAGCACCTATCTCTATGTATCAAGTTGAGCTAACCGCTCATCAACAATCTATAATCATGTGCATCGTCAAGTCTCCTATAGATCTCATCAGTATCCCGCCTAACAGTCATGACAAAATTGGTCATCCTTTGACCTAACTCTGCCACATCAGTCATTGGTATCTCCTCTGCAATCTTATCTGGATCCACCCAGACGTCAGTAATCCCATAACCTATCTCCCTGTCTGGGTCACGTCTAATCTCGGAATCCAGAGTGCCAAAAAACCATAATCTGCTCTAAAGCCTCCAGTAGGCCTAGAAGTAGGAGCAGATGAGCTCTCCCCAACCTCATATCTAGGACCGAGAGCAATGCACAACCTCTTCTGAGGCAGTAACGTAACCTTAGGAACATCTGCTCTACAGTCAGTAGAGGGTAGGAGCAAAGGTGGTGATGTTGTAGGTAATGGTATAGGTAAAAGTGGTGGTGTCCCTGATGGTGGTGTCTTTGATCGAGGTGATAAGATATAGGTGGATAGTGCATCAGCTCTTATCATGGCCATAGATGCCCTGGCATGTGGAAGTACACTAGGTAGTGGTAGTAGTAGTGGATGGGAAGTAGATGGTGACTTAGCTCTCAACCAGATCATAACAGCTCTATAGCCCAATGGATGAGTAGAACTAGTAGGTAGTGGTGGAGGTGACATAGGTAATGGTGATGATACTTGTAGTGGTGGGGATGGTATTTGTGGTAGTAGTAATGAGTATGATATAAGTGGTGATGATGGGAAAATAGATATGGCAAGTAGTCTGTCAACCTCTGCCTCAGACGGGAATGGAATATGTGTTTGATCTCGAATAGACATCCTGGCAGTGGTACGAAAAACGGGTGGTGGGACAGAGTCGGCCAGAGCTAGGTGCTCCTCCTCCTTATCCTTATCCTTGTCCTCGTCCTCGTCCTCCTTCTCGTCATCAGCATCGTCTCCGAAGGACTCCTCTTCCTCCTCCTCATCATCTCTGTCAATGGGATAGTCAGTTGGATACTCCTCAGGGTCCTTATCATCCTCCTCCGGATCCTCTTCAGGATCGGACTCAGTAATATAACCTGGTGAGTTAGCAATGGTGAGACAGCAGCAGGCAGTGGTTGCTCCTCAGCTAGAAGCACATCATCCTTAGATGGCATAAACTCTAGGTATGCAAGCTCAAGAGCAAAATCTGGTAGAGGTGGCTCCTGTATAGCAACCTCTACGTATGCATAAGGGTACCCTGACATCATGGGCAGTCCATCGTATCCGTGTACAATGACTCCTGGAGATCCTATATCTGAAAAATCCTCGAACGGACTAGATACCTCCGTGTAAGTGATCGTGGAATCCTCTGAATCCGACATGACAAAATATGAAAATCAAAAGTAGCTTATATAAGTATTAATATAAGACTCTTATCGTAATATCTAATATAAACACGTATATCAATCATGAATGCATCTAGTCTAACCAACTAATGCAACAACTAATGAGTGTATGTCCTGTGAAAACCCCTTTGTATGAATGCAATGTTTGAAAATGGTTATAGTCCAAATAAAAATATTTGACCTGGTTCTCTATAACCTAGGCTCTGATACCAATCTGTAACACCCCCAAATTGGGTCGCAGCGGAATATGGGTCTGAGAGTGTTACTTCATAGATCAATAGCATAAGATATATATGAGAATGACCATTAAAAGAGTCGTTTAAAACTGATACATTGGATTTAGCAAATTGTTTGTTACATAAGCCCGAAGCTTCACTTGTTCATTGTTCAAAATACAAAGATTTTAGTCCATAACAAATATATCCTTAAAATGTAATGAAACAAAATCTTTAATGCATATGACTTCCAAGATAATGACCACCAATATATCCCTTTTCTTGTACCTCATTGATCTCCTGAGAAAACATGCTTTAAAACGTCAACAATAATGTTGGTGAATTCATAGGTTTGTAAACTGTATAATGTAGGACCGCAAGATTTCCCAAGTGTATGATAATGCAACAGATGCAGACATCACAAAAAAGGTAATTTACCTTTCCTAATCACATGACACTGAAGCTCGACATAAATGAATTGCAATATAAATTGCCAACATTACCCGTGATGATGTTCTAACCCGCAACATTCCAAATCCGACATGATATACGTTCATTTGTCCAGTGATAGCTAATCACCTGAACGGGGATGTCAATCCTAAATAGATCTATTCATAACATTCGCACTCACATAGTAATTGACAGTTCATGATTGTGGGCTCAGAGGGTTATCTCTACTTAGGCAAACACGTAATCATAATGTAAAAATGTCCACTTGTGTCCAATTGTAAAATCATGCATGTTTCTCACCCCAAAACTTGTAAATCATTATAAACGTAAAACGTGGGGCTATGAACTCACCTCAAGTAAATGAATAACAAAGTATATCAGATGCGTGAAAAACGTCACGTATGTGTCCAAGTGCAACCTAATTAATTATAGGTCGTATGAGTACTAAGTACTTTGAATAACTAATACCGTATATAATTCTATATAGCTACATTACCATCTAATTGTATTAGTGAAATAATATTTATAAAGTAAAAATGTTTATAAATATCACTTTAGTAAAAATGGCGTAACTTTCTCGTTTTAAGCCCGTTTCGTGCGTTCTTTACGTCCATGCTTTCATATTAAGAAGATTTATCAAAATATTACATTTTAGTATTTTAAGTCCTCTGATGAACAGTACTTTTTATAGTTCATGCAATTTTATAAATTTAATTTTAAAAATTTAATTATCGTAATCTCGTAAAAACCGTATCTTATTCGTTTTAACTCTGATTTTAGTGATTCTTTCGAGCACGTCTTCGTAATTAAAAGTTCTATCTAACTAACATATTTTACAAAAAGTTTCTAATGTGAACAGTAATTTGTTTTTATAAAATTATTTTTATAAAAGTATTTATTATCGTAAACATGAAAAATCTATAACTCCTTCGTTATTGATCAAATAATTATGATTCTTAATGTTCTAGAATCATAAAAATATGTACTTTCTGTGAAAAATACTTATATATTTTTATCAAAATTGGAAAATAATAAGTTTTTATAAAATTGTTTTTATAAAAGCTTTTATTATCGTAAAACTTGCAAATGGCGTATCTTCTTCGTTATAGCTCGGATTTTCGAGTTCTCTATATGCCTACGATCGTCATGTGATGTGCTGTCGTGTAGGGTCAATTATTTGATTATCAAGTTTTAAATTTATATTTAGCTGACAAACCTAAAACAACACTTTTAAAAGGCAGAGTACCCGGTCAAGATGGAGTTTCACGGTAAGTAGGGTGTCGAACACTAAGAGTGGAAGTTTAATCATATATTCTATCAGTATTTTAATTAGTTTATTTACTGGTTAAACTTATGCTATATACGTTGTCTAAAGATATGGGGGTTTTCAGCCTGAGAGACTGTTACAGGTTTGGTGGAAACAAACACCAATTCAATAGACAATAAACACAAAAGAATAAGATTGGAAGATAGAAAAGCGGTACAAGCCAAATGATTGAAAACTGTATTAGCCAAATTAAATCTGGTTCAATGCTGGTTTGTTTATTTTAGTGCAATGATTTACTTATCTCGAAGCGACATATCATTCTTAAGACTTAGGCGAGACATCATCCTAAGACCTAGACATGATTAATCCCGTCATAATTAAACGCATCCGCATAAAGCATCCTTTAATTTAATTATAATCTATCTTAGAGAATTAAAGCAGTGGTGATCCTGTTAAAACCCTAGCCCAACGAGACTTTACCCACTTATTGTTTGATGGTGTTTTATATACTGGTAGTCCACTATTCCAATCTTTATCAGTAAATTAAGAGCATGATTGCTGAAACATAAACGGGTCACCTACCGGTCCAACTAAGCTCATAAGTCAAAGACAAAGACAGAACGTTATTTGTGATCCTATTGGTCCAGACATATGAAACACGATATGGAGAGCTATCCTGGTATCTAGATTACTTTGTCCGTATCACTAGACCCAGTTGAATGATAGGTCGCATATTCAAACACATAAACAAGTATGAGGTGATAAACATAATTAAACAATCAACGATAAATTAAGAAATCAATTTTTAAAACAAACCAAACATTAAACTTTCATTAAGATGGTTAATACCGGAGGGTATTAGCCCACAACCATTGTAATTATACAAGCGTAATCAAACAATTAAAATCGAACGATTAAGAGAGTAAAAATTACACGATGTCTTCTATGGATTCGTGATCAATGCTTGACCTTGGTGGCTGATCTTCTTTTCTAAAATTTGTCTTTTAGTGAGTTATGGTCTAAAGAATAGATGATTGCAACACTGAAAAATTCGTTTTTTCGAGTCCCATCTACTTTATAGTTGCTGAAAAATACTTGATACGCAGTATCCAGCAAGGTCGATACGGCGTATTGGGCTGGATTCCTTGGAGTGCACGCTATGTTCGTAATAAATCTCTGATATCATTCCCAATTTACTTGATTTACTGTATCTTCGAATAGTTATCTTCATGGATACGGCGTATGTAGACAGCATGGATACGCCGTATTGGGAATTGGTCAAACGCGTTTTCTTGTGAAGTCTTGGCGCAGATACGCCGTATCTCTTTAGTTGGATACGGCGTATTGGTGAA
The DNA here is from genome assembly GCA_026074375.1 of Tanacetum coccineum. NCBI lineage: Eukaryota > Viridiplantae > Streptophyta > Magnoliopsida > Asterales > Asteraceae > Tanacetum > Tanacetum coccineum. Next base: position 10,601 of record BQNB010093229.1, on the reverse strand, counting down.
ATTTCAGCAATCTTCAAATATCTTCGTTTTAGCTCCAAATTATGCGCCTTTTAGCTTGTCTTCACAAAACACTCCTGAATTACTGCATTTATCAACTTTAAAGCAATTAAGTACCAAATAATGCAATAATTATATAAAAGTAGGCAAAACAGATGGGATAAATGATATAATAAAGTGACGTTATTTGATGTCATCAAATATCCCCCCACTTGAATCTTACTTATCCTCAAGTAGACTTTAGAAAAAGTTTCGGTTTATGAAAATATGTCCTTAACCGAAGTTGAGGATTTTCCGTTTAAGCATCGTTTTGTCCTAATCACCTGTACATAACCAAGCTCCTCACGAAATATGGAAATGAAAACACTCAGATCACTCAACTAATCTAGGGTGCAACATTTAAGTAGTACGCTCAATTGCTCGGTCATGATTAGCTTCGTATCATAGGCTTGGCAAGGATACACATCTCCACCGCTAAAGCTAAGGAAGAACAAGTCAAAAGCTAAATTGGGTTAAGAAGGCTTACGGTTAATCATTCAACAATTTTCACCATAAGTACCACACCAACAAGGCAGCTGTATAGTACATACACGGCCGTAACGACGAAATAGACATATACAATCCGAACACATCCCTGTTCGTGTTTAACCAGCGGTTATGATGAAGAACGATATAGGGTAGGGAGCTTCTAACTTTCATCGAAAGTCGTCATCCAACAAGGCAGTTGAGACATGCATACATGGCCGTAACGACGAAATAGACATGCATGCTCGAACAAGTCCTCATTCGAGTAGACACTAAGGTTAGTTGCTAGGAAAGGGAAGTAAAATGGGTGTTAAGTAAATTTCATGAAACAAATAGATTAAGCCAAAAAATAAGGTACGGTTGCTAGTAACTTTCCCCCGACCGTTCCATGACAAAGACTCGAACATATAGACAAACGCCTCGATCACAGAAATGACAAAGATACCCTAAGTTGGCATTCCCATAACGGTCAACTTCCCTTACATCCCGCTCTTTACATACTTTTACATAAGTGGTGATATCGGCCACTTTTTACAAGACTTTACATCGTTGATTTTTGAAACATATCAACGAGTAATCGATCCTTCCAAGAGATTCCTTCGGTATAAACTTCTTTTGAACTGACTATTTTTCTTCCATTTTTTTCAAACAATACGTCATAAATCTCGGTTTGGTTTCATCGTCTTCACTATCATAATTATCCGGATAATCTTTTCCTTGTAAAACTTTTTCTTCGGACATGATTCATAATCTCGAAAGTAGCAAAACTTACGAGCTACATATCTTTCCCATTGCATTGTGCAATTTCCCGACCATTACAGAGATAGAAAAATTTTACTTTAACATAGGAAATACAAAACTTTACACGAAAGCAACTTGCAACATTGGTAAAATAGGCTTAATCTACACGGTAGGCTAAGGTGCAAAGGTGTAGCGAAACATATAATACGGTGTAGTAAAAGAAAGGAATGGCTCATGATGGTCCAAAGTCTTGGATCTGTTTAGCCTTTTGTAAGACTATAGCTAACTTGAATAAATCCAAATCAACTACATGAGAGACAATGACTATGAATACTATGTGCTAATGCGGAATCTTAACACAAGTACTAAGAAGAACACAATGTAAAACTTTGCTATTTGCTATTAATTTCTATTAGAATTCTATTTCAATCTCATACTAAACATTGTGCCGTAGGGTTCCTTTTATACACCAAGGAAACCCTAATGGGCTTTACAAACGTGTGAAAGGATAATGCATATCCTTTCCTAAGATATCTCCTAAGATATCTCTAAGATAACTATTATAACTATTCTGTTACATAAACAGACTTAACTAGACAAGGCCAGTACTAACTATAGTACTGCCAGACTTAACTTAGTACTGGCAGACTTAACTATGTCTACCAGACTTAACTCTATAACTACCAGACTTAAGTCTGTTTACAATAATTCCTAACAATCCTCCCCTAACTTGAACTTCACTTGTGATCTTCAAGTTTCTTTGAGTGTCTTCATTATAAACTTCTTGAGGATTTTGTAAGCATTATCTTTGGAATTATTCTTGAACTTCAACATGATGATTTTCCTGTATAAACAGGTTCTTGACTTCTATCAGCAACTCTTGAAATCATCACTAAGGATATTTGCAGCATCAAATCTTTTCAGCAACACTTAAATAAGCATCAACATTGACTATATGTACATCAAATCATAAAGTTTCAGTCTATTCTCATCACTTCCAGGTGTGTTAACTCCTGTGAGAGGTAAATCATTGAAAATTTAATGGATTTAATGTCTATTTACCAGTTAGCCATTAACTCTGGAGTAGCCAATGTTTGGTTTATAAACCATGGTACATTGATAACCATTTCAACTCTTAGTACATGAAACATGGTGAGTTGAATTACCATATGATTTTTAGCAAATCATCAGCTATCAACGGATTTGATAAAGCCTTTACCATGTAACTGTTTGCTCTTGGGCTAGCTAATCCTTTGGTGGAATCATGACATCACCCTGGTGGACTAGTAACCAGTTCAACTTTCGAAACTTGAATCATTGGTAAGTTAAATACCATCTAGTTTTTAGTAAACTGTCAACCATATAAATGGATTTTCCACAGCCTTTACCACAAGCCATAATCTTGTGGGCTAGCCAACTCTTTACAAACATAGGTATGGTGAGTTGATAACCATACAATTTTTGGCAAATTGTCAGCCATAAACGGATTTGAGAAGTCTTTACCAAGAGCTGTTTGCTCCTGGACTAGCCAGTCTTTATGTCTGTTAGACATGGTGAATTGATAACCATTTGTTGTGTTAGTGCATAACACCTCCACCAAGTGTTATCTCTTCTCAACTCCATTTTTCATAAACAGCTCTCTATTTATATACCACAGCTCTGAAAATTCTTTTAAACATTTATAAATTTATTACTGCTAAGCTTGTTTCTCAATTAACTTCAAGAGTTGATAGCATACCTCATCTTTTCTATCTCCCAAAAGCTTCTTTTCAAGTATAGCTTGACAAACTCTAGATGGTAATGGATACTTGACTTCAGTCAGCATATAAATATGTGCAGCCTCCAAAGTTAAACAATGAATAGCATAACTATGAAAATATCTCCAACTGAGTACCTTTTGTTGATGTGTTAAATTCCAAACAGCATCCTCTGTAGATGGTGGATCAAATAAGAAATGAGATTGGTTATGGTGGATAATACGATTCTGATGACCATGAGGAACCCCATTAAAAGGTTAACTTTCAAAATGAATGAAGAATAGTAAATACTAATTTATAATAAGTCTGACATGCAGAGTAATGAAAACTAATAATGGAAAATGAAAAAGAAATATATAAGTAATTACAATTTGCATGAACATTGACTAATTTCGATGTTTACCCAATCATTTAAATGCTATATTAGACACACATAATGCGATCAGTTGACTTCACAAGCTCCAAAGATTCAAAAAAATAATTCCAAGCTTAACCATTCGCTTTTACTAGCTAGATGCATGAATGAACTGATATAAAGTGTCAAAATAAGTTGAATAGTACAATCGTACGTCCGTACAAGTTTAAGATGATCGATATATCGTTTTGTTAACTGTTACACAGTTTGTAAAATATATATATATATATAAATAATGGTTTTTCATCTTGTCCCTAAGGGCGACATGATCAGAAACACAAAAGAACACATGGTCCCAACGAAAAGTTACACAGGATCCACAAAACGTTAAATCCCAGTTACTTGTTCTGTGGGACCCTAGTGTACTTTTATTTGTACTTTATGGTGTTCTAATCATAATGCCCCTAGGGTGACAAGATAGAAAACAATATAAATATATATATAATAATATATAAATAAAATATATATATATATATATCTATATAGAATAATATATATATATATAATATAATATATATATATAACTATGATAAACAACTGATACACAAGAAGCTAGTATTACTAAAAATCGCGTGACCAAATGCTCCCGAACACGAACCAAAACCTACAACAACTTCGTTACATCAAACCAACAACTCGTACACGAACCAACAACTAATTAAATAATTTAGACATTGTCCAATAATTATTACTTCTCAACTTTAACAACTTTAAGAAGCACATACACAATTAACTAGAAACAAAAAATATAATAATATATATATATATAATATATATATAAATATATATATAAAATAATATAATAAATATAGGAATGTGATCGTGAAAAACTTAATCTCGTGGAAAACCATAAAACACAAACATATGCCTTAAAAAATACTAAACTGATGCCCCTCAAAACTGTGCAGGTAACTCTTCTCGAAAAAATTAAGACATCAGTTTAGGTTTTTTAGTGCATTGCTGTTGGTTTTTCAAGTTTTACCACAAAATATGGTTTTACTCTAGAACCCTCCCTATATTGAATCGATACACGTTGATAACTTTGTAAGGTCCAGTCACGGTCACTATCATTACAACTTCTAGGTATAGACATGCGAAGAGGCTATTATAAATCTATACAATTATAACAAAATCCCCACCCGTAGCCGGGTTAGACCCGCGTCCGACCCGATCTACCCAAACTTGACTCGCCCCCCGTTCTTGTGTGTTGGTTTAACCCGGCCTATCTCTTCCACACTCAGGTTATACCTCTTTCGCCCCTTCCAAATCCACCCAGCCTCTCGACCCAGTGCTAAAAACCGCTCCAATTCTTAAACAGTTCTGGGAGGAAGTGGTACAAGTTATCACCTCTCAACCCTCATCTTCCCCCTCCCCACTGCTACACTTGGTCCTATTTGATCATCACTTTGATAAGCACCTGATTTGTTATTGATGGTTTAAGTGATTACAACAGTGAGGTGCACGACAGCGCTAGCTAAGACCGTGAGGTGGCACATGTTCTATGTCCCACAACTTTACACCGTAAAACTAACTTTGCGCCAAAAATCCATATTAAATAGTGTTACTCCCTTCATTTTCTAGATACTTTCAAATTGTAATTTCCCCTTTCTCTTAATTCCCTAATGCTTGTAATCATATTTGGTTACAACTGTTAGCTAACACAGCCTACATTTCGATCTTATTCTAGATCTCGATAGATCCTGATAGTGTTCATAAACAACTTCGAGTAATTTCGAGGTTGTTATCTTATCATTAGCGTTTGGTGCTTTCAAGTAGTATCAGGTGCTTTTTTCTTGTGTAGGCTGCAGTTACTGAATTTTTGCAAGATTGTGTTCTTCCATCCTTCCCCCCGGTATAGGAGTTTGTTTGTTTTTCGGCAAGATTTGTTAAAGATCAAGTGCTACACTGCATTTTGATCAAATTTTATGCTCTTTCGTTCAGAAACAAGACTAATTTGTCTAGTAATCATTCGCGAACCACGAGAACAACCACAAAAGTGTATTAAATCCTTTGTTTTTAAACCTATGACCATTTTAATTATGACTTGAGTTTGGCTAAGAAATGATTAAGGAGTTAGTTACTATCCAATTGGAGAAGAAGGGGATAATAACTGATTACCAGAAACACATATTAAAGAAATAGCATACAAGAGTTATTACCATGGCACCTTCTACCAGAGCTAACACCAACAACAATGGAGGTGATGAAGTATATCCCTATGCCAAGGACTATGTGGATGATGCAATGAATGAAATCAGATCGTCTTTGTGCCTTCTTTGACAATTAACTATCAGTTAAAGGTGACCGAATGGTCTATATGAAATCCGTTATATAGGGAATGCAACAAACTCAATTCAGCAGGCTAGCAAAGGTGGAATTCCTAAAGTTTTTGATGTGAGGGTCCTAAAGGAATTCTACAAGAAGTTTTACAACTCCATAGGCAGTGTACCTAATCGTTGCAGTGTAGTATAGCAAGGACTCGGGGGAATAGGTTGGAAAGGCTCGAACAAAGCTTAACCGAGATCTACAGGATTGAAAGGAGATTATTTTTGTATTTTTATATTTTATAGAAAGCAGGTAGATCAATGGGTTTGAGAGGTTGGTTTGTGATTGCAGCAATCTTATACACGTATTAAAATAATATATAATATGATGGAAAATTACCAAATTACCCTTGAGGACAAAGGTAAAGAGGAAAATCTTCACAAATATATATAATATAATACGTATATTAACCGGGAAGTATGATTCCCGAGTCGTTATTCCCCAACGATTTGTGAAATTGAAATCACGTTTGATGTTCGGACAATGATTTGAATTGGAAACAAAGATTGATTTGATTACCTACTTCTACAAATTAAAATAAGCAAATGATAACAATTAAGCACGAAAACAAATACCGGGGAATTAAACTTTAACTAAAAACGCAAAACGGGAACCCTAAATGGCAATTAAAAACCCTAAATTTCCAAATTCAAACCTAAAATGAATTTTTCTTTTTAAATGGACATAATTGACTAAAAAAGTAAGATTAAAGAAAAACAAGAACAAAAACGGAGTTAAAATAGCTTAAAATACTAAAAATAGTAAACTGAACGATCCCGTTCTTTAAAAAATTGAGATTTTTGCAATTTGTAACCCTACAAAAGCAAAAAGAATTTTTCCTGAAAACTTTTATGCTAAAACGATTGTTTATCTAAAAAGATTTAAAAATTATTGATTATTTTTCTATTTTTAGGATTTTTTTAAGTTTTTAACAAAAATAAATGTTTAAAAATACAACGCTATTTATGAAAAATTCATAAAAATCAAAAATAGCTTGAACTAATACGGACCTAGGAAAAATTAGCTTGGGGTCACAGCTTAATGAATAAGCTACGAAATAAGCTATAACAGCTTATAAGCCAAATAGGAGAAAACGTGTATAAATATTAAATGTTGTAAAGGATAAAAAAAAACGAAAAAGACCACAAGGGCGGTTAGGTCGTGGAGTGTCTGTTGTGTTGTAAAAAAGGTATAGGGTGTTGAGGTCTCGGGATTCTAGCCTTGCTCACCCCCATTTCACCTCCCTTATTTTTTTTCTTTTTGGAAAACATTAAAAAAGCAAAGTTTTATAGAAAAGCTGAAAAATGATTCATTTTTAAAATAACGAAACTTTTTATGAAAATCCTAAATAAGCTAGAAAACAGCTTAAAAAACATGACAGATAACACTTAACAAGATTAACATTCATTGTTTTGGTTCTTTTTCTAAAACTAATAATCTAAAAACTACAATAAGCTAAGTTTATGACAAATTAAACTACTAATAAGCTAATACTAACCTAAAGAGTTAAATGAACAAGAATACGCACAAAGAAAAAAGCCATAAGCTAGAAATTCCACAATAAGCCAACTTAAGGAAACTTAAAACCAAACAGTCCATAACAGAGTTTGAGCTAATATAAAGCAACCAAAATGAGCTTTTCATGAAACTGAAACTTGAATATATCTAAAAAACTAGCTTAAAACTATTGAAAAAGCTTTAAAACCATTTTTTGTAAACTACCTATAGCCCTATTGAAAAAGAAGACAAGAAAACAGACATTTCCGACAGCTTAAGCTATCTTTAGTTTGAAATAAGAAGACACAAGCACTAATTTGACATCAAAACAATGACTAAAGAGCTTAAAATTGAAAACTGATTTAAAACAGATAATCTATAACCTAAAACTTAATTGTATGCTGAAAATCAAAATCTAAAATCTACCTTATCTTGCTGAAATTTGATGAATAAAAAGGCTGTTTGCAGTCTAAAACTGCTGATGCACTTGACCTGCTAATGAACTAAATCTAAAACCCTATCAATGCAGACCTAAGATTATATTTCTAACACTCTAAAAACACAAGTCACAATGTAAATTAAATAGAATGCAAAAGCTAGAGACAGATCTAGACAAATAAAGTCAAATACTAATTAACAGGTTTGAACTAATAAGCTATTAACTATTGAAAACTCAACTAACTTAATTCTAACTTATAAAAACAGCTTAAACAATCCTAAATTTGGTTTTAATACCAACAACAAAAGACAAAAAGCTATAAACAACACAAACCTATGGTTAGTTGCTGCTGGACCAAACACCCCTTTAACTAAGATCCATTTCCATTTATCTAATGAAATATAAAATTGAAAGCTCAAATCCTAATCCAGATAACAAATAGCTTAAGACAACTATGACGAGCAAATAACAAAGACAAAAAATGCTCGAGAACTAATAATCAACAAACTAAGCTACTTATTTTTTGAATTTAGTTTCAATGATTTGTTGATAATTATGAAGAAAACTAGATCTAAGCATTAAATTATGAAAACAGATAAGCAACACTTACATAAGCTTAAAAGACAGTTAACTACTAATAAAACAAACTCATAGGCATAATAAGCAGAATTAATCTAGAAATTAAGACAGTAAAACAAAATGAAAACTTACTAGATGCCGTAGCTTACCCGAGGCTATCAAAGGCTTCTATATTTCTACGAAGCTCTGACCTTAATAAGGAATCAAGACATTAAATCCCTTATGGAAGCTCTTCCATGGTTAGCTCAGCTTCTAAAAAGCTCAAAATCCAATAACATCTGAGGGGTATAAAGCTGATTTTAGATTTTAAGATAATAATATCTTGATAATAGCTTCAATTGAGCATAGAGATCTCAAAGAGCGTTGTATGAGCCTTATTAGGAGCTTTTGAAACAAGACTGACACATTGAAGATTACAAGAGCTTATAATAGAATAATAAAGAACACAAAAATTTTCAGTTAACTAGAAAAATGAATACCAATCTTTTGAAAATGGGAAATACAATAACTGATTGAAAAAATTACAAAAGCTAAAGTTTAGAGAAAACTACAAATTTGTGTCCACTATCTTTACCGGGTAATAAACTTTTGTCCATATATTTTAAAAATGTATGCGGGGTTTAAGCCAAAACCCGCGAGTATACCATTTCACTTTTTTAGGTCCAGATCAGAGACATTACGTTAAAACTGATTTGGAACAACTGTTAAATTGGACTTACTCGGTTTTGGCTCAAAATGTGAACCAAAATAGATAGATTAGGTTCTCAAATTTAAAGAGGACTACTCTGGTTTTGGCTTAAAAAAATCCCGCAAAAATTAACAAAAGTGTGCCCAAAAGTGGTGGTATAACCCCCAGTAAAGATAGAGGACCAAAATGAGTTTTCTCTAAAGTTAAAAGCAAAAAACATTACAAAAGCTAAAATTTTAAAAGGTAGAAAACAAATATAGTCCCGTGTGTGAATTGTGAGATGCCTAATATAGCCTTCAGAGTAAGCTACAAGTCCTAGATTTGTTAGAACTCCCATAATCCCTCCCCATTCATTCTTCACATCAATTGGTTACTCTTAATCTTGGCCCATGGATCAAATTAATAGAGCACACTGATTGCCAGCGTGGCAATCCGTGATTTGACCCCTCTGAAGCCTACATATATTATATTATCTTTTAGTATAAAAATCTAGCCCTTGTGTGTTTTTTTTTTCAACCTCAGTTGGACTTGCGGTGGACAATCATAGCCATGATGGGCATCGTTCCCACATAACTCACAAGAGTATGGCATGTATTGGGGTTGTGAGGGTGGTTTGCAAAATTTGGAGAATCATTAGAAGAGTACGGAGTTGAAAAATTGATTTATATCCTACTCCTAGATGGTGAACAGTGGTAACAAAATTTCCCGCGTAATTTTCTTTTATAAAAGGGTGCGTTTGATTTCTTTGACCCGAGGTTTATACTCGTTGACTTGGGCTTATATAAAATGGGTTTGGGCCGGGTGTTATGGGTTTGGGTTTATACCTAAGAGTTAACGGGTGTTAACTCTTTATATATTAAAGAGTTAACACCGTTAGGGTTTAGGGACTATTTGTGAAATTAGTTTTAAACTATGAGGGCTGTTTTGGCAAGTTTTGGTTTTTTGTCTTTTGTGAGTTGACCAATGTTGACCAAGGGTTGACTTTTGCTGACATTTGATAGCATTCTCCCGGCTCTTGTATTCTCTTTCCCTTTCCCGTGTCCGTGTTTGTCCGGCTTTGACCGTTTTCTTATGAGTTTTGCTATATCCGTACCTACATAATCACAAAGACAAAACAAGTAATATACAAGCATTTTAAGCACAATTTTATCTTTTATGGGTCATTTTTGATATAAAATGGATATGTGTTTTCACACATATCAAAATTCCCCAAACTAAGCGATTGCGTGTCCTCACGCAATATTATATGCTCTATAACGAAATACCTCAAAACCTCCCAAACTAAATCTTTGGAAAGTAGCAAAGATTTTTATAGAGAGAGTTAAGAAATCACAAGTTATAAAACACCCTATTTTCCCATTTTGAATTTTTTTTAATATATAAACTTAGAATATTTCGAACTTCGTTATTTCCATAATTGTTAGGGATCATAGAACAAGATGCATTTCGATCCGAGAATTCCCCAAAAAGGATAAATTCTTCATCCCCGACTTTTCACTTATCCAAACCAAGCTTAAAACGAAATCACAGCTAAATATTAGTAAAAATGCTAACACTACTTGTAACGACCCACTCCGGAAAGGAGGCCGAAACATCATAATCATGGTGTCATATCAAAGCATAATAAAGGCATAAAGT